>LSSL01000099.1:0-40097 GCA_001953115.1 Smittium mucronatum | reverse complement strand
TTTTTCCCCCCCCCCCCCCCACTCTCCACGATACAGATTCTGGGGCAAACCAAAAATGGTAAGCACTGGAATCGATCAAATCGTGGTTGCAAATAACCACTCCAGTAGCACTTTTTGATTAATAAATCCACTAAATAACTAATAAAAATAACCATAAAGATTAAGCCAAAAGATAATTTCATATTTTACGGAGAATACTAAGTAAACAATAAAAATACTTAGCTAAATACTGGTAAAAACAAACTGAATAATTTAAAAAAATTTCAAAATAAAATAAATGACTAAATAGTCGAATTGACTAAAAAAATGAATAAAAAAGTCTTCAAGAGTACCTAGAATTTTAGAATATAAAAATGGCTTAACTCCGCCTACAATAAAATGTGAGCCCACCATTTTATTACAGATTAATCAATTGATTTATTTTTTCGAAAATATCTGATAAATTGTATTTTTATCTATTTTTTTGTAATATTTACCAATTTTTTGAGTTTGTTATACTCAAAAGCCACTGTTGAGTCGTTATTGTGTTATATTGATAAATATTCCAATTCACACGAAATTTTACCGATTTTTTTACACATTTTATATTTAAAAACTTTATAAAAAATATCTTTTATCACTTTTAAAATATAATATATTTTTTCGGTATTACTTAAAAAATCGTATATAAAATTATTTTTAGATTTATCAAGTTTTTCGAATGTAGAAGCAGTTTATTTCAATAATTTTTTTCAAATTTTTTTAAAAAATGTAAATAAATGAAAAAAAATTCAGTGAAAATAAAAAATTATTTATATAGTAAAGAACAAAAGCTTTAAATAAAATTAGAATCCTTGAAATAAATAGGAACGAAAAAATCGAAATAAATTATGTAGTATAATATTTATTTATGTTGTGATATTTTATTCATATTTATATCAATAATATCAAAAACATTTTTCGAATTAATCCAATGGTATTTTAAACGGAATGGGGTATTATTTGTAAATAGAAAGACCTTAAACCAAAAAATTCTGTTGAAGCTAAGAAAAAATGTATTTCAAAATCTCAATATCGTTTAAAAAGTAAAAAACGGTTTTTTTTACTCTTTATAGTTTTTTAAATAAAAAGAATTTCCGAAAGATCTCAAAATTTATAAATAATATTGTGCGAAAAAGATACTAATTTTCAAAAAAAAAACATATAAAATACTTCTATAAAATATCTATCCAAAATATCAGTTAGAAAAGAGGTTTATAATACCATTAAAATTTATTATGAATGTTGTTTTTTATGATTTAAAAAAACTAAAAACTTGATTAGGATTACAATATGCGAAAAAAAAGGTCTTTTTGACATGTTTTATTTATTAATAATCTTAATATAATCTTATTTTTATTTTTATCAATAAGGTCTATGGAGAATTTTGAGTATTTCTTTTTTTTTTTGGAGAATTTATTAGGGCTAATATAAATGTAATTTCAATTTCATAGAATAGTATATATATCATACATTAACCTGGAAACTAATATTTGAATATTTATATAAATAAATGTTACTAAAGCTTATTAAATTAGACGTTAAAAAAAATTCAACAGATTTAGGTTTAAAAAAAAAATATGCTAGCCGAAACAAATATTGGACTTTACTAAAATTTAGTATTTTCGTGTTTGATTTAAGGCAAGTTTTTGAAATTTTGAATATAGTTTTAAAAAATCTATAATAAAAATGTTTTTGGAAAGATCCCTGAATTATAAATAAATTCGGGTTTTTTTTTTCGTTTTTTTAAGACCGAAAAAAAAATCTATTGGATATGAAACACATCAATTTATATGATACTACATAAAATTCGTTCTAATATGTATTTCAATAAATTGGAAGACATTAATACTTTTTGAAGGCAAATATGTATCATATAACATCAATCGAATATTTTTTATGAAATTGGAAGATCTACAAATGAAACAGAATTTTTTAAATTGAATTTAATTTTTAATAATTTTCAACCAAAAGTAATAATAAATAATTGATAATGTAACAAATACCATCTATATCACTCAAAATTTATCTTAAAATAAAATTCAGTGGTACAAAAAAAAAAAAAACTGAACATAAATAACTTACGTGGGTGTGTTCCAGTTTTATCAAGGGTTTAATTTTTTGAGTGTGTTGTATTTTATCAATTGAAATTTTTAATAAATAAAATTTTGTTTTGATTTTTTAAATTTTAATTAAGCTTAGCTGATTTTATTTATTTTTTTGAACAATAATTTAGATTATTAACTGTCAAATTTAAAGATGTTTATACAAAGCTACATTATTTTATCTAAAATTCCATTACATTAAAAGTTAAAATATTTTAAATAATAAATAAAATTAAAATTCTCAAGTTATTAATAGAGGTTCATAAATGTATATTTTCTCTTGAATTTTTTAATTATAATTAAACAAATTGATTTGATTTATAGAAATTATTAAATATTGATATCGGGAGGAAAAAATTCTGTGTTGAATTTAAATTTGTAGATATTAGATTGTATTAGATTTATATTTTTTATTTTAGTTTTAAAAGAGGTTTTTAGATTCAATTGTGAATAATAATAAATATTTTTTCTATAATTTAGTTAGATAATTTTAGAGAACTGGTGGATATTTTTTATTATAACCAAATTTAAATATAATTTATTAGTAATAATTGAAAAAATTTATCAAAATAAAATAACTTTGCAAGCGTGATTATTTTTATCAGAGTTTTATATTATATTTTTACCCTAAAAGTTTTCGATTACAAGAAGAGTCTTCAATTCCAACAATTAAGCTAGAAGGTTGTAATGTAAATTATAAGCTAATTTTTATTTAAAATATTTTTCATTTAAATAAATTTATCTTTTTTGTTATGATAAACTAATGTTGTAATAATAAAGTTATGAAGCCAATAAAATTAAGAAATTTTTAACTTAATCAAATTTTTCTTTTTATACCTATTTTTTTAGAATTTATATCATTTTATTTCTCAAAATAAATTGATTTTTTGTACCCAAAACGTTTAAAATTTATAAAATTATGGTTCCTGAAGTTAAAATACTGAAATTTTGCATATAATTTAGTTTCATTCAAGTAAAATCTATAGAAACATTACATAAATATTTTAGAATTTATTGCAAATTTGTAATATTTAGAGTATTATCTAATCAAATTTCTTTCCGAATTATTCTTACAAGTTTTGAAAATAAAAAATCTGTTTTAATGATAAAATTTAAAGCTTCATATTCTACCAGTGAAAATATCAATGTTTGTTTAAAAAAAGTTTATGGAAAAAATGAAAGTAATAAAGCGTAAAATATTTTTCTAAGCTTTAATCAACTGATTTTTAATTAAAAAATTATAATAAGATTGCATCTTAAATGTAAATTATTAAACCTTTCTATCATTAATACGTAATAATTATAGTTTTATGGGTAAATTTGACAGTCTCAGCCCCATTTTTTCCATAATATAACTTTTATTTTTTTATAAAAACCAATTAAAAATAATAAGCAATTTTTTTTTATTCTTGGTGGTGATATATACTACTTATTTTTAAAAAAAATTCCTACAAGTAGGCTAATTTTACTTCATTTTCTTTATTTCATTAAGTCTAAAAAATAATTTAAGAACTAAAATTTATTATAGATAGCTTTTAATACCATTAAAATAGCATATTAATTCAATCTTATAAAATTTATACTTAGCTCTCTTCCAATCTTTTATTTTTCTAGTTGAGAAAATAATTATAATGTAATTAATAGATAAATTATCTTAATGGAGTACTATTAATGATATCGCACATGTATTAAAAAAAATTTTCCCCAGTCTTTTCGATAAAACTCAAGGAAATTTTTTTTTTACCTATTTGCAAATAAAATTAATATTAATATATCACTTGGTTTTAATTAGTAAAATATATTATTTTTATTAGTTGATGTAGATAAATTATAACTCAATTAGAATGTTTAAATGTTACAAAATTATTTATTTATCTTATTTAGTTCTAAATAACTCTTTTAAATCTTAATGAAAAGTTATATTTCGAAATGAAAAAGAGGTTTTCAAAATATGTAATGTTTTTCATAATTTTTTTTTTTTGTTTTTTTCCTCGAATTATTTCTAATTTCTAAAAACAAACGCTTAAACGGGGGGTTTTGTTAAAGACCGGAATTTTTCCCCTGTGCAAAAAATTGGATAAAATTCCATTTAATCTTTAAATAACAAATGCTATTGTTTAAGTAGTAGAGATTCTTTTCAATAACAGAAGCTTATCCATTAAAATTTTACACTTTCCTAAAATGGAAACATTGTGCTAATAAGGAATAAAGTTATTATGAAATAAAAATATCAATTCAATGAAAAAGCTCCTTATTTTATAAATTAATTAAAATGATTAGGCATAGTATGTTTATTCACTTTAATTATTTTGGAGATGTTTTAAATCTCTATACAAATATGATTCAAACTAAAAAAAGGTTGATATTATAAAGATTTTCAAATATTCTAATCCAATATTTTTATTGTATTTTAACAATAGGAGATGATTTTTAAATGTAGCCAAGTTTATCCAACAAACTATAAATTAGTAATTTTAATTTCATCAAATTGAATAATTTCTAAAAATTTAATAGAAAATATCTGCTCTCTAGCAGTTTCTCTCATAAAAAATCTCAATTACACTAAATTTTAATAGATTTATTAATAAATCAATTCAAGTAATTTTCAAATAGCCATGATAAGATTTTTATTAATTAATGAGAGGTTATATTAACTAATTAAAGTAAGTTTTAAAGAAAATTGTATGAATTAGGAAATTGATATTGCATTTTATTATATAATGAGATTTATTTAAAGATTAAATTTCATTTCTTTAAAGAACATATATTTATTAATCAAATAAGATATTGTAAAATATGCCTTTTAATTTTTTATAACGATTTTTTTAACGAATAACACATGTGTAAAAAAAACTAGGAATTAGCAATTTGAACCTTTGCATTTTTTTAATTTTCTGGAAAAATATTTATTAATGCATTATTACGATAATTTATCTAATATATGCGAAATTCTCTCCTTTTTTCTTTTTGATTTCATTTTAATTATAAGAGATAAGGTATTCATATAAAATTTTATAAAGAAATTTATTTTCTATTTGTAAAAATCATCAATATATTTTTTTATTATAAACTTAAAGATAACAATACATTTGCATGACTTTTAAAAATTATAATATTATATATTAAGCATACACCATCCATATTTTTTATGTAAATTAAATAAAAAAATTATTAAAAATCTAATAGAATATCCTAGAAAATTAATTTAATGGTAAGTTTATTTGAAAACATGATTTTATCCAAATAATTTTGACTATATTGTTTAAAATTTACTTTGACCCAATTTTTTAGAACAAATGATTTATTTATTTATTTATTTTGAGCTCTTAAAATATTTCAAGCTCTAATAAATGCGTCTAAAAACAAATTAGAAGCAAGTAACTCTAAAAAATAAATACAATTTATATTATTAATATTAGATAAAAATAATATTTTGGCATTATTTGTATATTTGAAAAATAAAACTAATAAAAACATCATTCTTGTTTTAAAAATAAAAATAAAGAATCCTTACTTATAATTTATAGAAAATATTCATATTCAAGCTATAAAAAATTCCTAAATATTAATAATACTTTTCAACTTTACAATTAATAATTGTAAGTTCCAAATTTAATCTTTGAAACATCGATAGATATTTTTTATTGTATAAATAATTAAAAATTCTCATACATAATATCAATTTCTACCTTGAATATTATTAATTTTTTTAAAAAAAACCATTAAAAAAATCAAATTTTTAATAGAAAAAATAATTGCTTTAATTTTAAACTAGATTTATTAAATTGAAGAAAATTTAATCTTTGGTTTTTTTCTTTAAATTTTTTTAAAATATTTTCAAAGAAAAATATGTTTCAAATACAAACTGATTTTTTTTTCTAAGATAAACAACTAATTCCACAAAGAATAATTATATTTGTGTATTCAATTAATCAAAAAAAATTCACTATCTAGAAAATCTCATATATTATTTAAATCGATCATTTAATTTTTTTATCTCAAGTTAATAGTTGGAAAATTCCCAGCTTTTTTTTAGCTCACATTCTTTATCGAATTAATTGATTTTCTTCTGTTATGACTACAAAAGCGGATTTAAAATATCTTCTATTAATACTAAGAAAAATAACTATTTTAAAATATAAAAATAAATCAATAATAAATAATAAATAAATATTTTTATAGTGAAAAAGCCAATAGATTTTTAGTATAAATATCAGTATATTTTAAAAAAAATTAAAAATTCCATATAATGCTAAAATTATAAAAGTACATTTATAGAAACCAAGATATTCGGAGAAAAATAAAATAAACATTGAAATGATACAAGTTTTTCTTAAATTTAAAACAAATTTTTAGAAAAAATCTGATAATTAGAAGTGATGATGATTAAATTTCAAATAAATAAACTAATTATACATTATTTGTTTTACACGATTAATTGAATTTGCATATTTCTTTAAAAATACGCAGAAATATCTCATTATAAACAATTTTTTCTAACTTTATTAAATATTTCTATTAGTAATATTTAAAATTAACTCAGTTTTTTTCTAAAATAGATTAATTATAATTTTCAAATAAAATCAAATCAAATCAAATCAAATAAAATCGATTTTTTTATTTCTTACATGAAATATTTCGCAAAAAAATTTTATTACCTGTTTTTTTTGTGAGTAAAATATCCTCTTAAGGGTGAAATTTGATGTAAATAAAAGATGAATTATTTCCATTTATCCATGTTTTTGAGATTCCAGATAAAAAATATAATTTTAAGGCGATGAAATAGAAAATTATTATAGCCTATAAGCAGCCAAAAAAACATCGTATTTGGGAGACATAAAGCACCTATTATTTTCTAGTTTAGTTTTATTTTAAAAAGTCCTTAATATGCAACAAAAATCATTCCGTTTTTAGTTATACCTTTGATTTTTTTTGGATTTTGATCTCAAAGGCGATCAAATATAATATAATTAGAATAAATTTTGAAAATTGCTTTTTTTTTTTTTTTTTGAAGATTTTTAATTAAAATCATACGTGTAAATTTCTGGAAAAAATTAAATGATAAATTTTATCTGAGTATTTGGTTATTTTTCAACATTTGATTTATTATTTTTCGGCATTCGGTCTTATTAATAGCGCTAAACTTTTCTTATTTATTTCAAAAAATACAAGTTATGGATATATATTTAATATTATGATCCATTCTCTGGATCATAAATTACTAAGAAATAAAATCATATTATTTCAAAAGTTATTTTGTTAATATGAGTATTATTAATGTTTATATTAATGTAAAATAAAAGCGATTTTTTTACATTTATTCAATGCACAGTTGAAAAAAAAACTAGATTAAAAAAAATTGATAATCTCATTTCAAATAAAGGTGTTACAAATTTTTTTTCTTATTCCATTAACAATAATTAAATTTTTTTTGATAATTTAATTTTATAATAAAATTTAAAATTGATTTTCATTTACAGTAAAAATAAAATAGGTAATTTTTTCTATAATAATTTAGTTTTATTAAAGTTTCAAGCTATATTTTTATTTTGACAGATTAATCTTTTAAATTCACACTTAATGAAATAATCAAATCTTTTCTTGAAATCTTGCAATTTTTCGAACCCAAAAATCTCAAAAATAATTAATATATTATTTTTATTCAAATTTCTTTGTTAAATCATAGTAAAATTTTCATCGCAATAATTTTTTTTTAATTTTACCCGTAATTTTCAGTAATGAAATTTAATTGTGTCTTTTACTTATTAAACTCAGTATATTTATTTTCAAAGAATAAATCTCATATAAATCAAATCTTTTAAATTATAAATTAGAAAAAAAATCTTGAGCAGAAATATCATTAACTTAATTTTATTTTAACAAGACTATCAAATGAATAAAGTGACACATTTTTCGAGTGCAATTTTCAAATCTGAAAAATTACAGATTAAAATAAACTGAAGCATTTATATACAATAAACTCACAAAACTGGAATATATTACATTTAACTCATAAAAAGCGCATAAATTTAATATATTTAAAATACATGTAAATTATTAGAAAAAGTATTAAAAAAAGCCCAAAAAAATTGTTAAATAGCATTTTTTTTACAAAAAATAAAACTAAAAGGAATATTTAATATTTAATTGGGTTTTATGAGTGTTGAAAAATAAAGTTTATTTTATATATATTTAGCTTTCTCCACCCAAAAAATGAAATATTTATAATTCAACTATAAAAAAATACATTTTGGATTTATGAATAAACAAAATTTTTGTATAAATTTGGGCCAAATTCCCCAAATTAAAAGCCGAAGGCAAAAATTTTTTACCATGATTATTTATTGGGGTTTTTTTTAAAAAAATTGCGATCCAAATAAAAAATAAAAACCCTAATTGGGCTCAAGCTTAAATATTTAATTTATTTATATAGAAAATATTTTCAAGGTCATTTTTTTACTTTTTACGAAGCCTAAACTATTTTAGCACTTAAATTGTTACAAAATGAAAGGTGATTACATCAAAAAATAGATAATATGCCATATTATAAGCGTTAAATAAAAATATTTATATCAAATAAATAAGTAAATAAATTCAAACTTTAATTTAATTAATTTAAAATTTGAGTTAGATTTAATAATGAAAAATGCAAAGAAAGATAATAATATGCTGATCAAATGTAAATTTATTTTTTTCAACCCCCTAAGTTCCTTATGTCCTTTTAAAACACGAAAATTAGTCGAATGAAACCTCATATAATGAATTTCTTAGTAAAGATTAAAATTTTCTCACATTTTTTAAAGCTGCTTCAAAAAATTGGTTTGGGCGGTCTTAATAACTCTCACAAATAATTTTAACTTAAGCTAGATTAGCATTGTTTGAATGGAGAAATTGGCTTAATATAGACATTTATTTAGGAAGAATCTCGCGAATTTATCTGTGAATACCAATATATCTTAAATTGCATAAAATATACCAGAAGTGAGGTAGTATCGGGACTATTGATTGTGGAAGTTTTTGAAAACCCTTCTGGTATATCTCCAATAAATCTACAGATATACTAATGCGTTGTTTAAATTAGTAATTTAATGATATCGTAAGTGTCACTAAACCTTCATTAAATTGTCTATATTTGAAATTTACACAATATTTTTTGTACTTACCCGAATAAAATACTTTTTAATTATAAAAAATTATATGAAAATACGGACTTCTTGTATATATGAGAAAATTTTCACTATTTACGTAACATTTGTTAAAATACGTTCTTTGAAGAATTTGGTTTGAGGGGGGGGGGATTGAAGATACAAGGAAAGAATCCTTAAAAAAATTCTTTGTATTTGAAATAGTTTATATTAGCCTTTTTCAAGAGGCGGGGCTCATCAAAAAGCTAAGAAAAACGGCAGAAAAATATTCTCTGCTTTAAAAAGAATAGTAAAAAAAGTAAGCGATCATTTTTATATAAATTTATATTTTTCTTGAATTTTCTCATTCCTCTAAGTTCATAGCATATCAATGACAATAAAAAAATCAAATAATTAAATTAGAGAAGTTCTGTATCTTTAATTTATCAAAATATGTATCTATTCATTGAGATTCATAATTTATAGAAACATATACTGGTGAATTTACTCGGAGGTGAGATTAATAGCCTCGTCTTCCCTTAAAAAGTTTTATAATATTAAATATGAAATTACTTAAATGAAATCTAAAGTAATTATTTTTTTATTAAAAGAAAAATATTTTAGTCAATATATTTACACACTTGTATTTATTGCAAGTTTTGTATAATTTTATAAGAACGATATCCATGAAAATTATTTAGGTAAATTAATCAAGTACCTAGTAAAAATGAAATCATTATTTGATTACATTTATAGCCTAGGTGTTTGTAAAAACCGAAGTTAATCTTTAAGATTGTGAAATATCTAAATATATTATAAAATCAAATTATTTTTCAAAAAATCAATTATAATGGTAAATTATCCCACATTCCGATATATAATTGAAACTCAGTTAAGCGCAAATTTTCCATTTTTACTCGTTTTTTACAATTATAATCCAATTAACAAGTTTTTCCCTCTATTTAAACCAAACTGCGATTCTTATTTGAATTTTAAAAAAACTCTAAAAAGTTTCAATTATTCCAATTTATTTGGACTATATTCATATGTTATGTGTTTGTTATATTTAAGGGTGTTTATTTATTTGAATACCTAATAGCACAAAATATTTTGAAATTTTTTTTATATATGTATCAACTTTCTCATAAACCTGCGTCTCAAGAAATCTTTGATAAATAGTGAGAAGAAAATTTTATTAAGCTCATTATTTTACCATTAATATCCTTTTTAAAGCATAATTTTTTATTTTCCTTTTCATTTCCCTTTATTATCGATAATTTTAGAAGAGATAATATTTTTTATTTGTTTTTAACTTTTAAATGATATGAAATTATATTAAAAAATTGGTTGGCGTTTATCGGCAGAAAAAGTCTGGAAATATCCACAAATCCTGGAAACTTTTTATAGATTTTTAATTTTTATATAAGTCATTTTTGTCCAAATTTTTTTTTTTGAAATAAAAAAATTGGTTATTTTTTTCTTTTTTCTAAAAATTAACATAAGCTATAATAAATCGCCAACAATATTTTATAAAAGCTATTATTTCGCCTTTACGCTAAGATTTTTTCAATAAATATGTCTCATTTTTACCCTATCAGGAGTAGTGGTTAAATTATCACCATATCTATCCTATATTTCAAAAGACTAGATTTACTATAATTGCCAATAATTAGATAAGCCTAGTTAACCTTCAAATATAAAATGATAACTAGGAAAAAATAAGCTTCATAGTGTTCCTGGGTCCCAAAATAGAATAAAAAATATAGGGTAGATATTTGGAACAGTGAATGAATGAACGGAATCAAAAAAAAGTTGTCCAATAAAGTCTGTGAAAATTTTTTGCGGGATTTTTTCGAAATTCTTTGACTATAATGACAGTTAAGAAATAGATTCTGAGCGGATTTTCCTGAATTTGCGGAAATTTCCAGGCCTCATATATTTTTTCCAGATTTTGTGGGAAAAAACCATTTAACCTTAAAAATTTGATAATTGAACTTTTTTTTTTACAAAATTATACTATATTTTCCAAAATAAACAACTAACTCGATATAATTTGTAGATTTTAATATAAAAAGATGGAGTTTTCGATTTCAGATAATTCGGATTAATTTTTTGGGGTTTTCATGAAAAAAAAATAATCAAGGTATTTATTAGTAAAAGTTTGTAAAAAAACAACAATTTCAAATTTAGATGAAAAAGAATTCAAATATATTAAAAATTTTGGGAATCATGCAAAAAAAAATTTATTTAAAATTTAAACTCAAAATAAGTCTAATTTAAATTATATTAAAGATGTAGTTTATACTCAGGAAGACCCTTTAAGACTCAAATATTTTGTAAATTTGATTTTTTTTTTAAAGAAGATTTCAAATAAAATTAAATAAAATAATGGAAAAAAACTCTATAAAAAAATCCTCGGTATTCATAAATTAAAAATTAATTGAAAGAAAATCGTACATATTTTTGAAATAACAAATTTCCAATGATGTCGCATAAACACTTTTTTTCATGGATCACCAAAAAAATAAAAACGTAAATAAAAAAGTTGAAGAAATCATATTATAATATATAATTCGAGTTCTATAACTTAATGAAATAATTTATTATGTATCCAAATGAACAGAAAAATACATGTTTAAATAATTCTACTTGGATTTTTTTTTTAAAAAAAAATAGATAATTTATGTCTAATTATAAAATATTCAAATCTGGCTAATTAATATTATATTTTTTAAACAAAACATAAATTAATAAATATAGGAAATTCCAACATCTAATTTTTTTTATACGAAAAAAAAGTGAAATTTAAAGTCAAGAAAAATTTCCGATTTGAATTATTACTATAAATTTCATTTAATAGAAAGTAAAATTTTTTTTTGAAATTTTCAAAATAATAAAATAAGAATCTAAACCACACATAAAATCAGCGTTTTTGTGGTTTATTTCAAGAAAAATCGAACGTTAAACTTTAATATATATGAATTTATGGGCTAATGATTGTGTGTAATTGTTGAAATCTCAGCGTCAAATTTTCACACAATAAAAGTAATCGAAAATTAAATTGAATAAATAATATAAAAAGATAATAATTCTTTATTTTTTTTATCCAATAACCTTTTTGAGACAATAAGAGAATTAAATAATATTCTCAAAGCTATTTTGTTAATAAAATTATGATAGCATTAAATAAACCATAATTTTATAAAGTTATATTCAGATATGATATGATTGAATAATAAATTAAACAAGAAAAAGAATTTTTCAAACATATATTGAATGAGAATAGGGAAAAGAGATAAAATTTAAACCAAAAATGAAGCCGTAAAGATAATGTGATTATAAAACAGAAACTTTTTATTTAATATGAAATATTATTAGCATGGAAACCGCATAAGAGGTTACGCTCAATGAAAAATTATAAGACCACCGGAGAAATATAATCATGGATTTTTACTGAGTAATAAATTTAAACCAATAAAATAGTAATAAATTTAAACCAATAAAATAGTAATAAAATAAACCAAATTTTTAAATATCAACTGTCTGAGTTAAAGTTATTTGTCGCCAAATTTAATAAAACATATACCAATATCAAAATTTTAAAAACTTAATAATTTTTAATTTTTATATCAATAACTTTTTTTACAAATCCATCTGTTAAAAAAAAACAGTCAAAAAGCCAAATACAAAATAATATTAAAAAAAAAACTAAAAAAATACACAATACATACATAAATGCATACATATTATTATTATTATTATCTATCAAATTAGTAAAGAAACCCTCCAAAGATTAAGAGTCCTTAAATCATCTCTAGTTGTTGAAAAACTTTATTTATATTTTAGCCTCTAAGAAAAATAGCTCATCAGAAAATGAAAAAATCAGGCATATTTATGTTTATATTAATAAAATTTAGAGCTTGTTAAGCATCCAAAAATTAATATACCGGGAGAATGAATAATATAAAAAAAAAATTATTCCAAAATTAAAGGAGAGATATTTTAATTTCAATTAAATCTCCTAAAAAAATTAAAATATGAGTTGAAATTGTGAAATTTCACTACATGTGAATGTTTCTTGCAATTATTAACTAGAGAAAAGATACTACGATTTAAAAATTAAATTATAAATCGTATATTAAAGTAAAATTTTTATAAGGTTACTCAAAAAAAAAAAATTCGATGCTTAAAGCCATAATAATTGACTTATTAATGAGAATTTATCTGATTAGATCTAAAATTTAAAAAATGACCGCGTGTATTTTTAAAAAGTGTATTTTAAATAACTAATAACGTTTCTGAAAAGAAAAAAAATCTTGAGCTTTCCTAAAATATATTATACTGATAAATATATTATGGGATTAGTTAATCTGGAGGTCGTATTCTAGTAGAGAAAATATTATGATTTTGTGCAAGATAAAAAATCATCAAGAAATATTCAACAAGTAATATAAAAAATATTCACTATAAATATTTTATAATGAGGTTGAAAACAAAAATAAAAATAAAAATAAATTTTTTTTTTTACTTAAAGAAAACCATAAACTCGTTTTAAAAATCATTCCTAAACATTTTTATTTATTAATCCCTATTTTAAATCGTTTAGAAAAATATAGAAAGAATCGATTTAAATTTTTGCTTAAATTATTTTGATATATGAAAGGAAAAAAATTATTAATTGGTGGAAGGCGTAATTCAAAAATAAAAAAAGAATGGAAATCGAATTTAAGTTTAATATTTCATTTAAATCTTATATATATCATATTTTTAAATAGAAAATATGAATTAGATGTTTTTTAAATTACTAAAATTAATAATTTTTTGAGATTTTTTTGTTTGATTTATAAATTTAATTGGATTTATTAATCGGCTATTAAAGGTACTTGAATAAAAAACTTTGGCCATATTTTAATTTCTGACTGAACTAGTCTACTTTTTCTGTAACTAATATATCCACACAATATATTTATTTATTTAAATATTTATTAATTTAATTCTATATAATGTAAATTGGGCTATAAATTTAATTACGCTAACTATTTTTTTTAATTTTTAAGATTGTAAATTTAATTTTAATTTTAAGTCTAAGTTAAGTTTAATGGGTGTGTTTGGCAGGGAATATATTTAATTTTGAAAATGAAGAAAAATTATAGAATGAATATATTATTATACTTAAATTTAAAACAGGTTTTTCATTTTCTAAATATTTGGGATAGGAAAAAAATCTATCCTAATAAAAATCAATCTTCATATCATGTAGATATCTAATTCATAGAAAAAGTAGTAGATATAATTCTGAAGTTGCATTATAGCCAAAGTCTTCTAAATAAGAATCATAAATAACTAAAGAGAAAAAATTTTAAATTATAAAATTATAAAATTATAAAAATCCTTATATTTTTAATAAAAATATTTTAATATATTTCTAAGATTAATTTTGTCATAAAAGTTGGGTAAGTTTGAAAAAATAATTAGTATAATTGATATAAAATTATAATTATACACCTTTTCAGTATCGAATTCGAAAAAAGTAAATCCAATTTGGGAAGAGTTGATTTTTCTGATTCTTTTTTTGGGAATTCACTTAAAAAGAACTTTTTTTAAGATTTTTATTGATATATGATTAAATATTAGCTACTTGGTTTTATACTTTAAACCATATTTCTATATTATGGGCTGATAACTTGCTAAACTGGAATGGATCGGAGGATAAAGGTATTTTTGAGTTTTTTAAGTGAGAAATAAATAAAGCTGATTTATTTTCCATGAGGTTATCTAAGTTTATGTTTTTTTTATGAATTACAGTTGGTAGAAAAAAGCTCAATCAAAAAGGCACCATTTTTGTTAAACTATTATAATATCCTTTAAGAAATACTTTAAATTAATAAGCTTTATAAAGGGTACTGTATATTCATAGCATAAAAATTTAATTTATAAATCATATTAACCAGTTATTTGTATTAGATTTTTCATAAAAATTGTGTACTCAATTTTACTGAAAGCTCGATAATTTGGTATTTTCAGTTATTTAGATCCACTTAATAGAATATTTCATATTAAATCCTTTTAAATATAGGCTTGGTTGCAATTTTGACGTCTTTAATAGTATTTTATTCATTTTTTACAAGTCAATTAGCACTATTTTTGCCTTCATAGACATATCCATCTTTAAATTTATCCAAATAGCAATTGCAGAGTTGAAATATATTGATAATACAAGTTTTGGAAAATGTTATTGGAACCTAAAATTTACGCGATTATTTTGCATTATGTGATGTACTAATCAAACTTACACCCTTTAAATTATAATAAACTTATATGGAAACTTATTTGTCGAATAAATTTGAAAGTATATTTTCAAAAGATAAGTTCATTAAAGGCTATTAAATTTTAGCAAAAATAATTTAGTATCCTCTTCCCAAATTAGATTTACATTTTTTGAATTAATTTTTACATTTTTTGTAATTGGTTGGACTTTTTTCGTATTTATTTTTACTTTTTTGTAATTTATTGGACATTTATCCTATACATTTTTACTTTTTTCGGATTTGATCCTGAGAAGATGGTATTCTTTATTTTAAAAATAAATAATTGGTGATATTAAATATTTTGAATATTTCTCTACTTTTTTTTGAAAAAAATATTGAGTCTATATTAAAAGAAATTTTTTTATTTAAACGATATTATTATTAATATAATTTTCAGAGAGATACAATCGGGAGATATATTAAATTTTATATAATTAATAAAAAAAATTTTCTCTAAAAATTAATTAAAAGTGATTATTTTCTCTCAATTTACCATATAAATAAAAAAGAAAATAGCTAAAAAAGCCGATTAAATTAAAAAAAAGATATTTTAGTTATTTTTTTCGCTTTCAGGATTATTTTTTTTATCTTTTATTTGATAATTCGCAACTTAGTATTTAAAATGAGATTTCGATGTTAAAATCGAATATTCAAGAAAAAAAATTTTATATTAAAAGTTATTGTGAATTTAATTATTTGGTTTTTGGGTTAGTTACTTTAGTAAGATTTAATAATTACTAAAATTAACCACCATATGTCTTTTTTGGAACTTTAAAAATAAATTTTATAATTGGATCAAAAATATATTGTTATTAACATTTTTAGATGCTTCAATTGCACAAAAAAAAAGTCGATATATTGTTTAAATTCGACTAAGTAAGATTGGATTTTTTTTCAAATCTCTTCTCCATTTGAAATTCTACTTTTAAAATAATAAAAATAATATTTTATTTTATTTTTATTTTTAAAAAGAGGACCGGATTTTAACGAAACCCGCATTAATAATATCCTTTTTATAGCAATTTTTAAAAATTTAAATATATCATAAACAAAATGAGATTATTATTATTATTAACAAAATTAATACATTTTGATTTATTTCATAATTGCTATTTAATCCTTAATAGATACGAAAATATTATTTGAATATTTCACTCACAAAAATAAAACTAAATCTAAAAACTTACAATATCTATAAAAAAAGTGTTTATGAATTATTTCTGAAAAATTGGAAAATTTTTATAAGCGCATAAAGTCACTTTATTTTTTTTTCACTTAGGATTTATAGGGAAATAAGATTTAAATATTAATAGTTAAAATTAAATTAAATTAAATTGATTTATTTATTTTTATTGATATCATGTTCAGTAAAAAATTCTTGATATAGCTAAAAAAGTATCTTTATTTATAACTAATAATAATTTTTATCATTAAATTTATTTTTATTACAAGTTATTTTATATAATCTCTATAATCTCAGAATAAACTAAACATCTTGTTATATATATTAGTTAAATTTTCGGAAAACGGGCTCAAATTTATTTTCAAATATCGTCGAAACTACCTTTCATGATTAATTTATTTCAAACCCTTCTTATTTTCTCTGGCTAAAACAAATTAAAAATCTGGATATTATTCGATTCTTCATGTATTATCTTTTAAATTATTATTCATAAATTATTTTAAAATAGTTTAAATTTAATATATTTTTTCTTCTAAATATTTTTTAAAAACCAATAATTATCATTTCTATATTTTTTATGCTTCACATTATGGCAAAATAATTAATTTTAGATTAATATTTTCTAGAAATTGAATACTTTTTGATTTTTGATTCGTAAAAAAAAACACCTGGTAAAATAAGAAAGTAGGAATTAAAAAAGAATTTTCTTCTTTATAAAAGTATAAGTTAATTCCTTCTTAAAAAAATAAAATTAGTCTTTTTTCAGAAATGGCAATAAAAAAATGGAATTAATATAAAATTGGCAGTAAATTTAATTGAATTTCTTAATAATAAGAATCAATATACTTTTTAGAGATATCAGAAAAGGTATAATTTTTTTGGAAATGCAAATAATTTAAACCCAAAAGGATCTATTTATTTGGTTCAAATATTTTTGTATATGTTTCTAATGATCTGTACTTTTGTTGATTTTTAAAATTATTAATGGATATATTGACAAGATTGTTCAACTTTTTTTAACATGACAGATTCAATTATGATTTACGCAATTTTAAAGAAAAGTGTTGAGTTTTTTTCTGAAATATAATTTTTACTGGTGCTTTTTGGCAACAAAGTTTCCTGAATAAACAATATTAATTATTATAATAATTATAAGAAGAAAATGATAATTGTTTCTGAAATATATTAGAATAACAGATAATCTTTAAATAAATATTAAAAATTTTCGAATACCTTTGCAAGTGGATCGGAAATAATGTTAGAAAATTTTATAATCAAAATTTTGAACTATTCAAAACAGTTAAGACTTAAATAAAATTGATATTGGCTGCGATAGTATTTGGGAATATAGACAAGTGTAATAAAAGATAGGACATTGTTTGCATAGTCACTCCAAATCTCAATTCCAAAAAATTTGATTTTTTTCTTTTTTTGATATAATTTTGGAATTCAAGCGTAAAATGTATATAGTTTAATTTTATCTGTTAAACTTGATTCAAACTAACTTTTTCGTTTTTTTATGGATGTATTGAAATTACTCCTACAATAGAGGAGTTCGAAATTAAACCACACTCAGTAAACTAATACCAGTTATTTGCGGGAATAACACAGCTAAAAATATTGAAAATAAAACCAACGTGTTCAATTGGCTAATTGGCCATATTTAATATATAATTATGACCATTAATGTCTTGCAAAACGAATATCTGCCAATTGAATAGCGTTTCCATGTTTACACTTTAGCGCAGAGAAGTTAAAAGGGTCTGTCTATACAAATATCCTAGTGATTAAAAAAAAGCCATAAACTAAAAAATTACTATCCATATATTTAAATGTATGTGCTGTCGCCTTTTAATAATGTAATTTACATTTCAAGATATGAGTTCTTCACAACGGACACTGTTTTCGTTTTTTAGAGATGCGAAATCGGTAGAAAATAGTGAGTTTTCTTCTTTTAAAGGCGAAGGTTTAAAAACTCCTCATGGCGAGGTTGCTTCCGTTATACTCAAAATCTCTCCCAAATCCAAAAAAAGGAAAGTGAATTTCTTGACTGCGATTTCACCCCCTAAAACTGCAGGTCAACTATCAATCAACGAACATTTTGCTGATGTTACTGCCAAAGAAAAAGATCTTTCAAAGCTAAATACTTCTTCAATAGTCCCACAAATTTCTAATTTAAATTATTTAAATCTTCAAAAACCCTCAAAGATAAAATTCGGTGCACTTTCTTCTACAAACCAAAGCTTTGCTTTATATCCACCGAAAAATACTCAAAATGTATGCACCTTAGACATTAATGCTAAAGAGTTTCCAAATCCTAATTTTCCTTTCAGCCCAATAGACTCTCAAAAATCTATTTCCCAGCCTTCTGCAGATCAGGATTTGCTGCCTTATAGCAATGTGAATTTATTCAATGAACCCAACAGTATAAATTCATTGGGTATTTTAAAACGATCCAAGTCAGAATTTATATCTAATTCAGAAATTGAAACTACTAGTCAACCTAAAAACATGAATTATAGCAAAAAAATATTCTCTGAACCTAAATATGACGCAATAAGTAAATTTAATCGAAGAAATAGAACGTGTGTTAATAGCTATGTTCCCAGTAAGAAACCTTATCATACAATATGTTTGTTAATTTTAATTTTACTGAAGGAAAAAACTTGTTTTTTTGTCAATTTAGTTTTAAATTTGACCCAGACTTGCAGCCTTATCAGTAGGCCTGATAGATTGATTTACAACGGCAATTTGGAAATGAACTCTGGTTCAAGTTGCCCTTTACCCACATATTGTACTTTTAGTAACGGCACCCATACTGGGTATAACAAGGCGGCATTTTCCGATGAATCTGGGTATATCAACATATTCAATACATCATCGGAGAATATGGAACATATAGATTTTTTCAAAGATACTGATCCTTCTGGATTTGTAGATGAGTACCCAAAAAATGGCAATCTTCCAATACTATCTAGGTTCAAAGCACATGAAAATTCTATATTTACATTCAAATTCCTGAATGACGATGAGAGTATTTTGACTAGTTCCGCTGATTGTACAATTGCTAGATACGATCTAGAAACATCAAAAAAACTGGAAACCTATCGAGGCCATAGTAATACGATCAGAACAATGGATATTCACCCGACTGAAAAAAATCTATTTATTAGCGGAGGTCGCGACGGAAAAATATCCTTATGGGATATGAGAGTAAAATCAAATTTTAGGAATTTTAGCTCTGGAGATTATTTGGAGCCATGTGATAATATAATAAAAGCTCATTCATTTCCTTTAACCGCTCCAGTCAAGGGGAGGAAAAATACTCGGGTTCTTTATAAAAAGAATTCCACTAAAAAGACTAATGAACCTCAGAATGTTCCGGGAATAACGGGTCTTTTATTTTTGCCATTTGGGAACAAGATTTGCTCAGCGAGTTCAGAAAATGGGATCATTAATTTTTGGGATTTTAGGAATATTAGCAGCACGATGGAGATTGAGATCAACAATTCTAGCAATTCCTACTTGGAGAAGTGTCTATCTCAAAGTACAAAAAACACACCTGGGAAAAAATCGAGAGGGGTTGCATCCATATGCATATCAAAGAGAGATTCCAAACTCTACACTTTCTCTGTGGATAACTGGCAAGTATCTTATAGCGGTTTTTATTAAAATTGCGTTAATATCTACCGCTCCTTTTTTTAGAATTTATTAACTTATTTCTTCTTTGAAAATATTTCGGGGCGGTTATTTAGTTTCTTTTTTTTTAAATCTCGAAATTATTCTAAAAATCATTTATATCTGTTTTTTTTCTTAACTATAGCATTCACTCCTATGATTTGGTGACACCTGATCAACAGATCGAAGTATTGGCAGACGAATCCATGTTTTGCAATAATTTTTATACAAGGATAAGTATAGACAAAAGTGAAAATTATCTGGCAGCGGGATCGGGAAATGGAACTATCCATATATTTGACATTGAAAATGTTAAGAGTAGGTTAAAAACCTACCGGATGGTGATGGCTGAAAATGGAATGGATCGAAACCAGCCTCTCGAAATTACAAGTTCAACGTGCAAACTGGTGAATGGACATTCAAGCCAAATCAGTTCTGTTGATTGGTGCCCCTGGCTTGAAGGGGTAAAGGACGATGGATACGGCCGCATAAAAAACCGGAATCTCATTAATTGTTTAAGAAGGCAGCTTATCAGCTGTTCGGATGATTGTACGGTTCGAGCATGGGACAGCTATTCAGAACGGGCCATGGATAAGATGTTGGGAATAAGTTCGGAATCTGTAGCTATTGAATCAAAAACAGAAGCGAAATATAATCGATGGGGATTTCAAAAAAGTTGAAAAAATATGTAATTTACATAATTAGAATGTCCCTCTTTTTTTAATTTGTGATATAGATGTATGGAATTTTTGAATTTAAATTGAAACTCAATTTATAAAAGTGCAGAAAAAACTGAAGAAAAATAATGGCAATTAAAAAATAAAAAATGTATGGATGAGGTGGCGCGGTTACAGAAAAATTATATTGTTTTTTAGCCATCCCAATCGCACTAACGAGAAAAAAATTATTGATATAAAACGGTGTACAATTATTCAATATATATATGTTTATATTGGATTAGTTTGAAAGTGATGAAACAAATAATAATGAACTCAATACAAGTTAATAATCAAGTGGACAAAAAGCATGTATAAAAAATAAAGAGAAAATAATAGAATCACGCCAATACTATTAAATATTGTTTTAAGGAAAAGCGAGAGAGTTTAAGGATAAAATGAATCGTTTATTGTTCTAGGAATGTGTCAACTCAAATAGAAGAGATAAAAATGGATAGAAAAAACGATGAAGCTACATATTTTGGTGTTGTGTGGAAGTGGAGACGGTCCAAGTATATGTGTATTTTTTTTGTTCCAGAAAAAACAATAGTTGATAGAAACAATAATGTATTAATAATTGACTTTAATGTTTTAAACGTTTGAAAAATAAAAAAAAAGGAATTTTAGTATAATGAAACATCAAATGAAAGGTTATTATTGTTTCATAAAAAAAGAGGATTGAATTCGAATAGACGTGTTTTTATACATGCCTGTAAAATTAGGGGTATGTGGTAAGATAGAGAGAAGAAGGATTGCTGAGAGTGAGAAGTATCTATAGAATAGTTCAAGTGTTGAATGGGTAACTTTGTAGTGGACAATGGAAAAGCCGGGTGTGAAGGGAATGAGATTGGATTCAATCGAGATAAGGGGAAGGGGGGAAAGAGTATATAATGGCAATAGGGTGGTGACAGATGTTTTTTTTTAAATCTTTTAAATAGTATTCTGGTCACAACGTCGTCTAAATAGTTGCTGATTTTCTTTTTTCTTTTATTTATGGTAGAAATTAAGTATATAAATTCTATTAAAAAGACCCTTTTCCCAAAGATTAGTTGTCAAGATCACATTAAAAAAAGAGGATATTGATAGTTTTCCTGAAAATAATATTTTCCTATTTTACTTTTATATATATATATGATTATATAGAGGAAGATCACTGAATAAAGAGTACATCTGGTCTAAAACCCCGTTCCATGCCCCCAATATACACATATATTAATACCAGTAGAAAAAAAGAAAAAAAGTTTGGTAAGGGTTCATAAATAGTGATAGAATAAAATATGAATGATAGTTTGTACAGTTTGTACCGCAACATGCCTAGTGGACCAATGGAGAACAGAAGGGTAGAGAGTGAATGCTCGGATAAGGAATGGAGACGGAGCAAAGTTAGAGATGGAGTCAAAAATAAATTGAAGAAGAAGAAGAATAAGCAAGATCGTAAGGGAAAACACGAAAATAGGAGCGCAGCTGGACCAGTTCTAGAGTATTATGCAATGGATGAGGGAAAGGATCGAACAAATAACGGATCTTATTCTCGGATGTTCAATTTACCAAAGATTTCAGACGGCCCCTCAATGGCACAAGAGTTTGCGGATGTTATAGAGGCTCGGATATCACAAGGCGACAAGAATGTAAAATCAGTTAGAGATGTAAGCACTGGCGGTGGTGAAGGGGGTGTTGGCGGAAACGTATTGTATTTAAGGACGTGTTCGTATGAAGAAGAAGAGGGTGATGTGGATGATAATGCATCTAGACTGGAGGATTGTTTTTTGGCTAACGCTTTTAAAACAATCGGCGATGGTCCAGATAGAGAAGGGGGAGAAAAGGATGGAGATATTTTCAGTAAACAGTACCACAAAATCGGAAAAAAACTGCAGAGGAGCAAGAATACGATATATGGAAAACGGGGTGGTCGAATTATAAACACGGAAACAAAGGATCGGGTCATAGAGATGGACCGGAAGGAGACGAAACTTATCAAGAAGGAACAAATTGTCAAGGAAATGTTCGCGCACCGGGGAATGAGGAATAGTGATAATAATAATGGCGGATGGAATTACGGAATAAGAAGCGGATGCGAGCTAGGTGAAAAAGGTAAAAATTTAGGACCTAGTTCGCTAGCGGGAGGGAATCCAAAGACGTTTAGTATTCCTAGTCACATGTTCCTGATGCCAACTCGGCTCGTACGGTCTACTCCATCGGTCAAGACGTACTCAGATAATTTCTCGCAGTATATGAAGCGTAATTCTGGAAATACTCGATTGAAACTGTTGAGGAAAAAAATCATGGTATTCCCTCACATCGTTCTTATAGCTCTTCTAGTTGGATTATTCGTTTCTCTGCTTCTATTCTGTATGTTTATGAACCGAGCCGTATCTGTTGGATATACTGCATTTGAGCCCACGCTTGCGGATGGGAGAGAATTTCTCATCACCCAAAATACCCTAACTTTCAAAACTATCACTGAAATGAAAGTCAAAAACAATAACTATTTCCCAATTGAAGTAATTGGGATTGAACAAAAGGTATTTACACCCTTTTCATTAAAACATAACAAGTTGCCATAACTTTGCTATTATTCAACCCCCTCCACATAAAAACAACAGATTTCGTATTTTAAATTTGACAAGTAAATACTGATTATGCTGAATAGGTAGATCTCTTGGGGTATAGGGGAGTTGCTGGAACTGGAAACATCCTACCATTCAAAATAAAATCTCGAGGCTCAGAAACTGTCAGTTCACCCGTTTGGATTCAGTTCAGATTCTCAGAAATTCCACCGAATGTGTCGAAATCGATTATCAGTGTTTGTCAAAAGTATACTCGTGGGCGGTTTACCAACCTTCTCTTCTCAAACCTAACAATAACGTATAAATCTTCTTTTGGGACGTTCCAAACCCACACCAATATGTTGAACTTTCCTGCCAGTTGTCCATATCCGGTAAATTACGCCTACTTTTACATATTTTTTTCAACATTTACTCTATTTTTTATCATCGTGAGCTGGATAATACTTGGTTCTACATTTATTGCACTTCATTTTCGCCAATATATATATGTTTTTTCAAAAAATTATGTTTTATCTTTTATACATAAAACCCGATCATCGATTGTAGGACATCGACTCAGCTGTATTTAGTGGGATTGGAAAACTAAACGATTATATAACGAAATCAGGATTTTAACTTCTTCGTCACCCTTTCTGGATTTCCTTTAATCTTTTTACACTTACTTTTGTTTCTTTAAAAAAGAGTAATCTGCATTAATTATAAATGCAATATGGGAATATAAAAGGGGTATAATTCAATTAGGGTGAGGGGTACAATCGGATTAAAAAAACTTTCTCAGATAAACTTACACTTTTTGATCTCAAAAATTCTTTCTTGGTTTTGGAAGGAAAAAAACTAATGGAAATTTTATTACTCAGTACCTTCTCCCCTTCGTCTTTCGAGGTTCAAAATATCTCTCCATCCTCCTGTAGTATTTATTAAACCAAGTTGGACTACAATTCTACTATTTTTAATGTCCACAAAACTAACTCTATGGATTTTATTTCAACATAATAATAATCAACTCTTTATAAATATGCCTTTATTTTATTAACTCTGTTTTTATCTATCATTTATTTTTCTAAAAAAAATTACTGGTAAGGTCTGTTATCCAAAGATAACTGAATTTCTAGTAATATCTAGACTGCTCAATGGCCGGATTACACCTCGAAAATAGATTTTTTTGACGGATAGAACTTTTAATAAGGATTCATTGGTTGTTATAATAGGTGATGTATTTCTATTTGTTGATATAAAAAACCAATTGTACTTTCAAAGATACATAGAATAATAATTACTTGTGTGAAGTTCCAATAAAATATTCAAAAATAAAGCGAACTTCTTTAATTATAAATCCCGTAATGAAAAAATAAAAAACCTTTGATTATAGTTGTAATTGTTTGCCGAAACAAAAAAAAGCATTTAAATGCACTTATAAGCAAAAATGCATGCACCGAAAAATCAAAATTTGTTTCTTTTCCAAGAAATATGATTTTCTAACCAACTTGTAAAAAAAAAATTTAAATAAAATTAATTAATATTTTACATTTGTTTAATAAAATAAATAAAATAGTGAAATATATACATTTTTAAATGAATCTGTTTACTTTCTGCTGCCAGAGAGAGGAAAAAACTCCTGGGATAGAAATATCGGAACTATTATGCCCAATAAAGATATTTATGTTCATATAAAAATTTAACAGGAAAATAATCAAGTCATCAGAATGGAATTGAAAAAAGCGAACTTCCAAAGCTGAAATCTGAACTACCCCAGTCTGGACCCATTGCTTTTTTGCTAAAGTCTTCGTCTCCAAACAAACTTTCAAATTTATAATTTAAACCCTCATCTGGAACTGCACTTTTGAACTTATCTTGAACCCGCTCCAAGTATAACATGGGGTCTTTAGTCTTATTCTCATTCCAATAGATGTCAAAGTTCGGCTCATTAAATCTTGGTGGCTCTTTTTGGACCTCTGGCTTTGTTTGAACATGAGGGCTTGAAATGGTCGGGGTGTTAAGAGACTTTCCTGGACTGCTCGTGTACACTGATGCTGATTTATTGTATATTCCGTAAAACTTGGCTAATGGAGTATTGCTCTTTTGTGCAAGTTTGTTGGAAGTATTCTTATTATTTGAGTTTTGTGATAATAATGGTGTAGTAGCAGACTGATTCCCCGTTTTCCTCTTAGAGATTTTGGGAGTGCCTAAAGCGCTTCCAGATGGACTATTGCTTTCGGTACTTATCATTTTTTCTGTTTCTACGATGCTTCCTGGTGCTATCAATGTAATCGATTTGTTTTTAGAACCTTTATTCGGTGCTGATTCTGATTTTTTATTGTTTTTAAGAGAAAGTTTTTTAGCCTGCTGTTCAATCTGGACTTTAGATAATTTTTGTTGTTTGTTTTCTTCATCCACAATGGCATTTGATCCCAACTTTTGTTCTTCATGGGGTAATGGAGATTCAATAGGTGTATTTCCAGGTGATAATTTATTATTTAATGAAGATGCAGATGCAGATACCAATTGGTTAGTATTAGTATTAGAACTCGGTGCACTGCCCTTGGTCAGAAGTGCTTGTTTTTTGATAAGAGGTATGTCATCATCGCTGCTTTCGGATGAATAATTCGAATTCTTCTTAACTGAAACAGAGCTTAAGTTTCTCTTTTTACTAGGTTTTGTTGGGTCCTCTGATTTCTCGTCTAAAACTTGAACATCATTATTTAAGTCCGTATTCTTATCCAATTCAATGTGTTGTTGGCTTTGCTTTTTTCCAAGTTGGCTGGAGTTTGACAGATTCGAATCAACTGAAATCAATTGAATATTAGATTCTATTTTTGGTGATTCTGAGATGGTTATTGTGTTATTGGAATTGTCAGCGGCATTTAAATTTGACACTTCCATTTTTGTTTGTCCTTGTTGTAAAGTGGCTTCAGATTCATTAACTTGAGGTCTGCTATTAATATTCGCTTTAACATCATTAATAAGGTAAATCAGCTTAGTTCTCATTGAATCTAATTCATTCCAGTCCAGTAAAAACTCATTCTTCATATCTAAAATTGCCTTTTGTGCAGCAAGTTTAAATCTGTTAGATGTTGAGCTATCAGTGATTGAAGAAAAGTCAATCTGTTTAAGTTTTTCCAGTTGTTGGCGAGCTTCAATGGATCTTTTACTAGCAGAAACCTGATCTTCAAATAACACCTTCATCGAGAGTACCTGAGCTATTGTATCTTCGTTTTGTGATGACATGTAAACTATGGGAAGAACTTTCTCCACTTGATAAAACATTCGAGCAAGCATAGGAACGATAAGTCGAATTCTAGACTTATCTTCCTCAGAAATGTTTTGAATGGGGGTCTTCTTAGTGTGGAGCTTCATAATTCTCTGTTCGATGTCTTTAATTATTAATGAGGCTTCATTTGCTGATACCCCCTTCCTATTGATGTTGATGTTTAATGTTTGGTTGGAATTATTAACAGAACTCAATGCAACTGAATCAGAGCTAGAATTGGATTCCATTTTAGTGACAGAATTACTACTCATATTTCCGCTGTCTGAAAAATTCAAAGGTCCAGTTCTGACGTTTTTAACATTAGAAGTAGGCTCAATTTTTGAATCATGTGGGATTTTTGATGAACCTAATCTAGTCGAATCTTTGTCAATCCCAGAAGGTGTAGATACAGAAGGGTTTGGTTGAGTAGAAATACTTTGCATACCATTCAATAGACCAAGACTATGTTGGACATTTGGGGGGATCACTTCTCCAGAGATCTGTGAAACTTTAGGACTTGGCCCTGAAAAATTCTGGTTATAATTCGGATCTAATGAGCTAGACTGGCCTGAGTTTTGATTTAAATCATTGAAAGAATTTTGATTAAAAGTTTTCTTTCCAGAATCATTAGAGGATGCAACGAATGGAGGTTTTATTGATGAAGTGCTTGTTTGCCCAGGACTTTTCAAGCTAGATGATTCAAGCTCTGATTTTAAAATAGCCTGAACTTGGAAAATGAAGTCCTTGGCAATATTATTGACAAGATCTATAGTTTTTTGATCATCTTTTTGTTGGGCGGCAGATCTCATGGAAAAAACCTGTTGCATAGTTAGTTCTACTTTGTGGTTGTTAATATTTACGCTAAAAACACGAGTAGGGGGTATTGCGATCATTTCGGACTTTTTCTTTCCTTTTTGGCTTGCTGTAGGTGATATGGAGTTGGAAGCCCCTGAGGTAGGGAAATCGGGTGGAACAGCAGGAGTGGAAACTGGCTGTTCAGCAAGTTTGCCGACATTGGGTGTGGAACTTTTAGAATTAGAAGGATTTAGAACAGGAATATTCGGATTAGGAGAATTTTTAGGAAATTCGGTAAGGTTACCCCCCCGGTTAGCAACATTCATGGCATTGAACTGGAAAGGGTTAATGGAGGAATTAGGGTCCTTTTGTTGAGGCTGAAAAGGCGTTTTCTGTTGCTGGTTTTGCTGTAACTGTTGAAGTTGTTGTTGCTGTTGTTGTTGTTGCTGTAACTGCTGCTGCTGTTGCATTTGCTTTAATTGGTGAAACTGTTGCAATTGCTGATTTTTAATCTGCATCTGCTGTTGCTGTTGCTGAAAAATTTGTTGTTTCTGTTGCTGCTGCTGCTGCTGTTGAAGTTGAAGTTGTTGCTGTTGTTGCTGTTTTTGAAACAACAATTGTTGTTGTTGGTACTTTTGGTTTTGCTGCTGTTGCTGATTCTGTAAGTTTTGCTGTTGAACTAATTGGTTTTGCAGCTGAAGTTGCAATTGCTGAAGGTTAATGTCCGGATGAAAGTTGTTAGCAACAGGGAACTGTTCATTCTTTTGGTTCTGCATTTGTTTGATGATTCTGAGCTGCTGAAGTTTTATCAATTGCTGCTGGGAGGGATTACCCTGAGAAGCAAGGGCCTGAAGCCTTTTTAACTGCTCCATACTTTGAAGATACTGCGCATTTGGAGTTTGATTATGACCAAGGATTTGCTGGGGATTTCTCTGAACAAAACCAGCACTTGAGGTGGGAGATGCCAGGGTGTTTTTCAATTCGGAGGGGGTTGAAAAAAGATTTGGGTTTGAGATTTCAGGATTAGAAATTATGTTTGAGGACATTGGATCGTTTAAGAAATTAGTAGTCTGAGGCAATGATTGAACTTTCAATGCTTCGAAATCAGCTCCAGAAGCGACTTTGTTTTGGAGGTTAAGTTTCTGCTGCATAATATAATTGTTTAATTGACCAGCATTCATGGCTTGCATCATCGGATTCATATTTGGATTATGATTATTGTCTATAATTCAAAGAAAAGATAAAGAGATGATTAGTGAAGCTGATAAGCGATTCCTGGAGAAAAAAAGAAAAAAGAATCAGATATAAAAATAAGAGCATGTTTTACTTTTTAAACTATTTATTTTGTCTTTAAGATCGTCCAACTTTTTGACGAAAAGTGCAACGTAGTCTTGCTAATATACAATAGTAATAAAAAAGGTTATTTAATATAAATTAGCAAAAGTGTATAAAACAGAGTAAAGAAAAAGCTCGAAACCTTGCTAGTGGCTTGGGTATATGTTTGACTTTCAAAGTTCGCGGCAGCACTACTTATACTATCTTTGTCTAGAGCCGGCATACAGATGTGCAGCATAGATGTCCTATTTTATGAAATGAGTGGGAAAAAAAGTAAATATGGAACATAACATAAAAATAGAAAATGGTTGCAAAAACGCGAAAATTAAGATAAATGCTAACATTCTTTGAAGCAAAGCAATACGTTCATTCTGGGATAACGACTCCCTCCAATTATTTGCGTTGCTCATTTTAAAATAGACGTTAGAATGTGTAAATAACAGAGGAAGTCCTGAGTTTCTTAAAAGAAAGGTAGTTGTGAGGGATAAAAATAACTATACTATGCTCAATATTTCTTAAGGATTTAGATTTTACTCCAACTTCCTATCAAAAAAGAACAAGCAGTAATATTATTGTTTAAAAGAGATCTAAAAAAGAGCTAATAGTTTAAATGAACAATGAATATTTTCTACGGAATATTTTTTCCTATTAGCAAATATTAATTTAGTTTCACTTTTTATATTTTAGTTCCCAATTAATTCTCGCTATGTTTTTCGCATTTATTCAATTCCAAATATCGCCTATAAACAAAACACTTCATCTTATTAGTCATTAATTCTCCAATGATCGCCTATCCAAATAAACTGGAATACATTTAATACTCATTTTATTCGCTAAAAATAGTTTTTTTTTTACAATAGTTCCAATTACAGTTGGTCTTTACTATATAGACGAATTCATTCCGACTAATACAACTAGAGTTGATTGGTTATAACCTTCTCCTAAATATGAGCTAACCCATCATTTGAATCGTTCAATGAATATACTCATTATTATTAGCCAAAAATAGGCGAAGAACACAGCACTTTCACGATTTGGGCATTGGACACTTCGACATACATCTATCCAATAAAATACAATTAAAAAAATATACCTTGCTTTATTTTATTTTTTGGTTGGCTGATTATTTTCGACTATAATTATTTTAACTCGGCTAATTAAAAATAAAATAGAATAAAACGAATCGAAATATATTATATTGAATCAGAATCGACTATTTTTAATTTTAAACCAAGTCAAATCGACTAAAACTACTTAATGAATATTTATTTTCATATAATTGACCAAAATAAAAACATCCGTTAATATATTGTGCATTTTTTAAATCGCGAATAATCTTTGTCTAACTGTTTCAAGTTATCAATGCGAAATTATACAGCATAATCATCAAATATAATTATGTATTATTCTTGAAAACATTAGAGGTTTACTTACTCTACATATCCATAAACCATTTTTGCTTCAAAAAAGTATATTTCACGAGTTATTGTCGAATAGGAATTGGAAAAAAAAAAAAAAAATTTGATGAATAAATTATTGAAAATCATAAAATTTCTTTAACACTTCACCCTATAAACTATGAATCTGTTATTAATGAAATATCATTGGTATTAGTATTGCAGAAATATATTTACTGAAAAAGATATAATTTTTATTATTAATGACAAGCCAATTCCTTTTTAATGAATAAATACTTAATAGTATTCGTAATTGATTAGTTTCTATGGTTTTTTCGAAATGATTGTTAAACTGCTTAGAAATTTTATTATGTTATGACATTAAGTCGATGTATTAATTTTACAAATTAAAATGACTAAAGTCGATTTATTTTTTAAAACCTTAAAGCGAGTTTGGTTTTTGTGTTAAGACATTCAGTTAAATATATTAACGCATTTTCAATAAATACGTTTTAAATTTAAATTGTTTCCTTTCAACGTAAAAAATCATAAAAAATGTGATTCCAAATCTGTTTATGGGAATTCATGGAATACATTTAAATTTTTGGTATATTAGAAGTTTGTTTTTCATGTATTTAAAATTCGATACTGCGCTAGAATAATTTTTGAAAATTTCAACATCCTATTCTTCAATTTCTAAAAAAAAATTAAGGGTTAAAATAATAACCTAAATTTAGATTATAAAACTTTTATAATTATATCATGACACATAAAAAAATTCCTTATAATAGCAAATTTAAAGAAGAGGAGGATGGGGGATGGAAAGAGCTAACATTCAACAGAAAATTAAGAGATACAGATAATTGATCAAAGAAAATTAAACCCAAATAATTAAAGCTTCCACTATTTCAAAAAAGCTGAATCAGTGACTCCGACATCTATGATCCTTTATTCTATATTGAACTTTCCAAAAATACTGAAATTTTTTATTTTGAGACAGGAATCTAGATGGGTGAGTTTGTAAAATATATCGAGTTTGTGAAAAGGTTCTAATAAATTCAGAAAAAAGAAGAAAATAAAGATCAAAATTATCGCTCAAGGATAAGTATCTTATATTATTGACTTATCTTGGATACTAATTCAAATTTGAGAAAATGTGAAAATATTTCAAACATCACGCTCCCTGAATCTTTAAGTTGATTAATTCTACTACAATATTGGTTAGAGAAACCTCATTTAAGAAATTTTCATTTATAACGAAAAAAGATTTACAACTGTCTCAATACATATACCTTATAAATAATTAGGATTTAGCATTGACCTTAGATTTTACAGCGTTTTTTAAACATACCAAGATGCTCTTTCCAACAAGATAAAATATTTTATTCGAAAAAAATAACATTGCTACTGCATAAAAAGAAAGATTGAAGTTATATGAGTTGGTCGGTGTGCTTTATTTAGCCCTGTTTTCAAGGGTTTAATACATGTTATTCCAGTTTTTTAAAAAATGGAGAAAATTTATCGAAGTTCTTTGAAAAAATCTATTTAATTATTTCAGAATAGAATATACTGAGAATAAAGAATAATGTTAAACTAAGGCTGATAGAGGATTTTTATGCATCAATAACAAATTTAGGATAGTTATACTAAAAAAAAAATCAATCAATCAATCAATCAATCAATCAATTAGTTAAATTTACAGAGTTTTTCACAAAATTCTCAAAGCTTTTTTGAATCTCCATCTAGCTAATTAGAACCAGATCAATCAACGATAATATATAATCGCACTTCTGCTCACAGTGAAACAATATTAGTTCAAAAAAAAATTGGACGATTAAAAAAATCGTTCAAAATAATAAGGAATACTTAGAGGGTTTAGTTAAAAAATATCGAAACTTTTACCGATATACTTGTACATCTTAAAAATTTTCACATGTCTAAATTTCCACTAATATTAGAGGATAATAACTTTTACGACATGACCGGAATACAGAAAAAAGAGTTTTCAAATAAAAAAGAAGAAGAAGAAAAAAATCCAAAAATAACAGGAAAATTATAATTATTTTTAGAGAAGAATAGAGATTTAAAAGAGGCCTTCTCCTTATTTATTCCAAAAGCTCAAGAATAAATAAATTTGGGAAGAGATATGCCTCATTATAGCCTTATATGGGTGAATCTGAAAATTATGTATAATATATTTTTGGTTTTGGTTTTATTCTAACGTTTATATTATTATATAGGTCTCAATTTATATCAATTATGATAAAATGAACCTCTCAAATTCATTATTCTAAATTCTGACCAATATTTTAACACTTTAAAAAAAAAATTGCTATAAAAGGATGAAATTATTTTTATATTATTTATATCTCTATTTCTTCTCTAAAACTATCCACTAAATTGAATCGAGAATTAACTCTTTAAAATTTTTTTTTGAATGTTTGCAAAATTCAATGGTAAGATTAATTCGCTGTAAAATTTATCAGCTGATTTAAATCATTATTAATTTATATTCGCTAAAAAAATCATTAAATTGCAAAGGCAGGAGTCAGAAAAAAATAATGATTCAAACAGAGATTTTTTTAATCACGTTAAATCAATTTAAAAATTAAGGTAAAAGAAAAAAATTCTGATATTCTGAATTTATTTTATTTTGAATGATACTTATAATTCTCATAAATTTGCTTCTTTAAGGATTTATCACAGAAAAATAGAATTTCGCGCTTTATTAGAGAATTAGAATATGTAAAAATTGGTTATTTTAAGACTATAGTTTTAAAGATAAAAATTTAAGTTGATTAAAGTTAAGAAAGGTAGTTTTTTTTAACATAGATTAATATTACAGTATAATAAGATTATCAAATTAGACTATCTTTATCGTAATTCATATAGAATGATTGTTTGAAATTTAAATTCATTTTTAGGAATTTTATATTTTTAAATTCAAAGTACTTTTGATTTTAAGTAATTTAGGTTTTTATGAATGATCAGGCTAAATTTAATTTTTTTCACTTTTTATCAGTAATTTATCTACTATTCAATATTTTTATCTAATAATATTTATCACAAATCACTAAATAGTAATTTAGCATTTTTCAGTATAGTTCGTCCAACTAACTAGTGTTAAACATTAATAGCTTACAGAAAGATACCATATTCTTATTTAGAGCTCAAAATCCAAGAAATTAAAATAATCCCATTTCAATTTTTTCGAGATTAAGAGTCTCAAAATTCTTAAATTATACAAAATGTGGATCAACGAGTTTGGAAGATTTAGTTGCCGCAATAAACATCTTGAACAAAAGACCTCGATTTGTGGGACTGTTAGAGAGGCAGAGGTGAGTTGGGTCAAATTTTCTTGAAGTTTTTTCACTTTTTTTAATTTTTTAAAATTAGTTTTAGTAACTTTTTATTAGCATTTAAATAAATTTCCCGAAAAAAAAACATTTATCACAATATTCATTTTGAATCAGCCATTTTTTAATCCAAATAAAGGATATCAAACGGAACCAAAGTAAATCCAAAATGAAAATCATGATAGTCACTAACTGCTATAATATAATCTTTTTTGTATTAAATGCAGATAAATTTTTTTGAACAGATACTGAGATTTAGAAGTCATTCATAAGGAAATTTCTAGGAAGATTTTTCATGATCACTTCACGAACTTTATTTTTTTTAAAAGCAGTTCATACAAAAAATTCTTAGAAAATTTTAGCATTTTCTCCTAAAAACGTTCAAATTTTTTATGTTTATCAAAAAAGGGCTTATCTGGTGGTCAAATAAACAAGAATTAGGGTTTAAAATTATTACATCAAACTTATTAAAATTAGATCTACTTAGAAAAAACAACTACTTAATATATACTATATTAAGTTGAATATATCTCAAGAAATTATACCCTTGGGTAATTTTTTTAGATTAAAGTTTATACATAAACCATAAATTCACTTTAGATATCAGTTTTTGATCTTATTCAAAATAAGAGAATTAATACAAGGATATTATATAAGATCATACGACTTTACCTTCTTCTAAATCAATAACATTAAAAAAATAATATTTAATTCCGAAACTAATTTTTTGGTAAATTAAAATCTATTCAGTGAATTTTTAATATCTTATAAAGTAAAAATTGATTAATTATTATTCACTTAAAATAAAAAAATAGAGCTATTAGTCTAAAAAGTTAGGAGTGTTTTGTATTACGGACAGAATAAAGGTACTTGGAAACATCACTTTAGCGGTTTAATTATTTTTTAGAATAAAATATTGAGATTATTCTTCTAATTTGAATATGGTATCACCACTCTATAAAGAAGACATTTCTGATCTTCATCCTGTGAAATTATGGTGTTTTACGTTTCAACAATAGCAAAGTTGAAAAAAATTCGTCAAAAATATCATTTATAATGCTACTGATAAACTTATGAGGATCTTCAGAGAAAATTTTATTGAGGTATATATATATATATTTCAGAGGGAATCAATGCCTAAAATTTTCAGAATATCAAACAATATCCCTCAAAGATATCTCTATTTTAAATCCATATAAGTTATGGAACGATTAAAGAGAAATATGTCCAAATTTTACTTACTAATTAGCTATATAAATCCCATTATTATTATTTTTTTATTTAAATCAGCCTTAAAGATTTTTTAGAAATAAAATTGCTGATATTAAAGGATAAAGATATTTTATCATTAAAAATATATCAGAGGATTAGGACTTTGTTCCAATTATAATTTTTTAATTATTGAAGTTATTATTTTTAGAAGATAAGATTTACATAGTTATATCCATGAAGAAATCGGATAATATTGTGTCTAAATAGAAAAAATAACATTTTTAATAGTATAAATGAAAAACGGTCAAAAATGGAAGTCGAGAAAACTTCAGGAAAAAGTATCTAGCTCGGAAATTCAATTGATAAAAATGGTCACATGAGATTCTTTAGTAAAATTTGTAGCTTCACATTAGACGTTGGATGTAGAACTTCTTTATTTGATGAAAGAATATTTATGATTTCAGATAAAAAAAACTAACTTTCAATGCGAAAAATCCATAATTTTCGATAGATATTTTATTAAACTTGCCTCAAAAAAGGATAACTGTTTTGAGGATAATTAAATTCAACTATTGGATTCACATTCTTTTACTAGAATTTATACTTCAAATGGTTTTGATAGTACCCCAGAAAAAATTAGATCATCTAATAATAACTATGAAAAAATAATAAGTATAGGAACCATCTCTCCTAAATAAAGAACTTCATTTTAAGTCGAAAGCCAAAAAGACATCGCTCAAAATATTTTATGTGGAATACTTGATAGTATAAATATTAAAAAAATATAAAAATTAAAAATAATTTTTATTAACTGACACAAACAGATTTATAAACTAAAATATGAAATATGCAACATGAATTTTTCGGTTGATAAAAATAAATTAAAGGGTATTAATTCAAACAATCAAAGACAATTTGATCCTAATTCCATAAGTAACAGGATTAAGACGGAATCAAAATATGCAGAATTAAATAAAAAATGGTTTCCGATTAAAAAACACCAACGAAAACAAACAATTTTGAATTTTCAAATAAAATATTGAAAAATGACTCTTCAAGGAACAAAAATCCAGATATGATTACACGAATTTGATCTAAGTCAATTTCTAATGATGAGACCAGAATATTAAATATAAAAATATATTTTATAGGTATAAGCCTCAAATTTTTGGATATAAGTTCAATATTATAGAACTTGTGCTGAAAATTCAGAAAGAAATTATTATCCAAGGAAAAAATTATCAATGATAGCTTAAGTAAAAAATAAACAAAATAATCCCTGTTGACACGAGATATTCTTAGAGTGGTTTTATTTCATATTTGGGATGATAAATTTTATTATTAAATCATTTCATTTCATTTGATTAGTACTTTTAATCTAGGTGGGGGGGGGGTGAAATAAAATAAAAGAATAGATATTATTAGTTAAAATAATTAGAATATATAGTAAAAATTATTGTATGTCCCAATTTTTTTGAGCTTAAATAATGATGGTCCAAGCTTTCGATATTGTTTGATTGAATTTTTACTTTTTTTATGATATTCATGGGGTTTTTTATAAAATTTTTAGGGTCATTATTTTTTGAATTCTGGTCTCTCCTCTTATTACTCAATCTAATATTAAATTTTTTAATATATAAAACATTTTTTTAATTTTTTAATTTTTGAGAGTAACATCCCACAAAATATGCCACTCTTTTTTACTGTTATCACAAACGGAATTCAAGACTTAAAATAACGAAAAAACCAAATAAACTTATTCGAATATTTTTTCCTCCTTAGAATAGCCTTGATTTTTAGATTAAATAATGTAGTGAGTAAAATTAAAATTTTAAATTACGAAAAAAAAACAAAAAGAAAAAAAAGACTAAAACGAAATTTGATTGATTAGATATTTTATACCAAATAATCTCAGATGATTTGATAATTTTTCCATTGAGTAATAACCAAAATAATATCATAAAATTTGGCTTAATTGTAAATAAAACAAGTTTGCTAGAAATATATTGGGTTTTTTGGTTAAGAACCAAATGAGAATTTGTTATATTCATGCAAAATAATGAGTCATTATTTTTAAAATTTGTGATTCCATTTTTAAATTGAAATTTTTTTCCTAATTAGTAAATCTTATTTTGATTAGTCAATCAGTTCACCCCCCCCCCATTTATATCAAAAATAGCTTTTGAAACATGCTTTTTTTGTTTGCCAATATATTTATCGATAAGTAGAGTAAGTAAATTTTCTATTGTAGGATATGATTTGTCGTTTAAATATATTTTTAAAAATATATTCAGTTCAACTAAAAAAATATAAATAGATTAAAATAATTGAGTTATACCCGATTTTCCGATTATAAAAAATAAATAAAAAAGAAACACATCTGATATCAAGGTTAAGTCCAAAAAAATAATATTCATAGATATTGTTTATATTTTATAGTTCAGATCTTTTTAGAAGTTTTGAATAAGTCCTCAAAGATAAATTTTGTTTGGTTTTAATTTAGCAATAAATTTGCAACGTGTGATTTACGAATGATAAGTGTCAATTTGCATTTGCATTGTGAAAATTTTAATATTACATGTTTAGTATTCCTTGTATTTCATATTGTGCCTTACTTGTAGTATAATGTATTCTGTGTGTAATGTGCACTTGTAGATTTTTTCAAAGATGTGTTTATAATCAATTAAATTTTTATTTGCGCAATGTGAAATTTGTGATGTGTAGTATGTAGTGTGATCTGAAAAATATGTATTATTTGATGAGCTGTGTACTTATCACTTTATTTATAGTTAGAATTTTTTTCAAATTATTATTTATTTTAATCTAAAATGAGCGTTCCAACTCAATGGATAAATAAATATATACTATTTTAAACAAGCACATCAGCTTATATCTGTTTTACTATCAGATAATTTAATCATAGTATTTTTTTATTTTAAATAAATTTTCAGAAGATTAATTTATTTAATGAAACTAATCAATATTTATTAAATATCGTTTAAATAAAACTGGATACAAATATGCTCTTTTTCATAAAAAGTCTTATCTTAACTTTTAATAAGGCTTGAATATTTTTATATTTTTTTAGTTCTTGCTGTATTTTTTTTATTTAAAATAAGATGTGTAGGAATAACACTCTTTTTTTCTATGTATAGGAGGAAAATAAAACCTGTTGCACTAGAGATTTTTTTTCTTATTTACCGCCTTTTTTTTATATCTGCGAGAAGTTTGAAATTAGTGGAATAGATTATAAATATATCCTAGATGCGTAAAATTATTCTTTTTAATAATTTGCATAAAATGATTTTATCGCAGTTTTTTAATTTTTTTCATTTGGGGGGGGGGGGATACAAACTTATATTCACTGGGCTGAATTGTATAAATTTTCAATTTATATTTTAAAATGGAAAAAAATTGATTTTAATTTACCAAATTAGTCTATAATACTTAAAGTATAAAAAATAGGATATTTAATTTTTTATTAGCCAACTGTAATTCAAATTGGTCGGTTTTGTTTCATTCTAGTCGCTAAAAAAATTTTAAACTTATTTTTTTATCTCTTCGATTTTGTGCGCCATTCTTAAATCTTTGATTATAGCGCAAAAATGGCCTCCATTTTTAGTTAAATACAAAAAAGTTATAAATCATTAAATTGCTAATTGGATCGATTTTCCCTATTATCGAATAGAAAATTTTGAAGCACAAAAATAGAAATTCTAGCAATTCTTGGTTCTAGAAATAATTTAATGGTTTTAATTTTCTTGTAGTAAGCCCATTGAAAATAATGGTAGTAAAAAAGCTAACTCATTAAATTATCTTATTTCATTTAGCAGATACACAAGATTTGATATATTGAGTATATTTATTAGGGGTAGATATAAAATTAGTCCCTTTTTATTAGTAGAAGAAATTTTTTTCATTGAAAGTGGACTCTGATGAATCTGATCATAAATTTTAGTGAACCTAATAATCATTAGTTTCACATTTAATTGATGACTTTTTGTTTGTATGTACGTTTGCCTTCTTAAACATATAGCACTTTCGATATATCAAATGGGTATATATTGCTGGATATAGAAATAAGATTCAATATTTTATATGCCAAATCTTATAGAAACAGAAAAATTTGACAAATTGCGTATTTAAAAATTTTCTATGCATGTCTTGTTTTTAATACTAATGTTTTTGATCGATTTTTGCAATCTGTCCGATAAATATCAATAAAGCTACGTCCCCAAAAAACGTAAAGATAATTTATGATATTTTTATAGGAAATTGTTTAGTGCATAATTCCTAAATGATGCCATCGCTTTCATTCTTAAAACCCGCGAAACATTCTTGAAATTTAAAGCTTTTCAATCAGTTATCAATATACATTTTTTCGCCTTACTAAAATTTGGTTCAGCTCAAAAGAAAAATTTATTAATCTAAAAATACTCTTCTAATCAAAATTTTATTTTCGACACATAAGTGAATTTTAACCCACGCGGATTCGACCTTAAATGCTGGTTTTTAATCATAGTTTAACTTTTTTTAGATGTGATATTGGCTATTTTTATTTTATTTTTCAATATAATCAAATATATTTTAGGTTCAAAAAATATATATTAACTCTTATCCAGTAAAATTTTATTTTTACACTACACTTTTTGATTGAAATTGAGAGGATTTTTGCAGAATCTATTATAAAAAAAAGTAAATGGAACCAAAAACCTCAGTTTCCCATTTTTCAGAAAATGAAGACCGAAATAAAACTCGAAAAATTCAAAACTAGTGCAAAGAGAAGCGAGCGTAAAAATAACATTTGGACTCACAGAAATTCCCAAAATGTAAACAGATTTAACATTTCCAATTCATTTTAACTTATTCCAGCCCAAAATAAAACGGGAGAAAAATATAAACATGAATTTTCACTTTTGAAACCATTTATAAAAAACTATTTATGCAATAATCATTATAAAAATCCAGGAATTTGGATTGTGGATCGGACTCAAATTCATTTCCCGAGAAGATGATTAGACGAAGAAATATCTCTATAGCTATATAACCGGATATT
>LSSL01000098.1:0-10219 GCA_001953115.1 Smittium mucronatum | reverse complement strand
GGGGGGGGGGGGGTTATATATATCTCTTTAATCATTTATTATAACTATATTATATAAACTTGTCTTATTTTTATCCAAAAAACGATTTGGATTTACTTTATTTGATATTTATTGATATGGAAATTTGAAAGCAATAAATTTAAGATAATAAACCCAACATTTCGGCTAATTTTGCCCGTCATATGTACATTAATAAAATCCCTTATATAATACATCATTAAAAAATATCTCTTTTTAATACTGAAACAATATTTAATTATCTATTTTTGGGTGGTAGACTATGCATCGTACACAATTTATAGTAAAAAGATGGCTCTTTTGTAAATTTGAAATACGGGAACTGTGATTTGACCCAAGATATTTCTTTAAATCGTTTGAGGTATTATTAAAAATAAGTTTAAATGAGAATATATTTATTTAAAAAAATTAATGCAAAATTACCATCTTTCAAACTTTCGGGTGTTTATTTTTTATTCTCTCTGAATTAGAAATACCAAGCTGTCAAAATTTATCACATAGCAAGCCAAACATAGCCATATTCATCGAGGAGTAGTTTCATCTATTTAGAAAATATTGGGTGTTTATAAGAAATATTATTTATGTATACAAAACATATCTGAATTAAAAAATAGATCTTTTAAAGTTTCAATTCTTTATACTAATCCAATTTATAAGTGAATGGGGAATATTATTTTCAGAAATCGTGTTATATATTGAGGCTTTTATAATTTAAAATGGAAAAAGATAGGATGTAAAATATTAGTAGTTATTCCACTTCATTTAAGCTTTCTAGAACAGAATTTTTTTTGGATTAACAATATACCCTTTTCATATCATTTTTTTCAGTCTAAATGACTATTGATAAAAACAATTGTCTCATTCTAAATGAAACTCAAGGTAAATAAGATCTTTATAAAATTACAAGTAGGGAAATTATCGAATCTGAACATTTATTTTGATGTAACTTTCTGATTATTTTTTAATCTAACAATTATATCTTAATGGCCCAATTAAAAAAATGGGGGATTCAATTATAATTACATACAATTTTCCAAAAAATAAGATTAATTTTAAAAAATACTTAAATTACCTACTGGAAACTATAATTTAATTTTAGAATAAATAGAATGATAATAGCTAATTATGATATCAAATTAGTCCTGAAAAAGCTTAATAGGTCTATTGATTCTTATTAGTAAGCCTAAAAAAATATAACTATGATTATTAAAAAATAACTAAATTTTTACTTATTTCAAATTATGTTTCCGTTTTCCTCCAATGGAATCAATCTCCATTATTTTTTTATAATTTTTTTAATTGCATCTGAAAAAGGAAATATAATTACGTTTCGAGTCTACTTGTCTTTATATATTTTGATCGATTGCCTCATAATATAAGCCATCATTCTAATTCGGTTTTTGGTAACCCAATTAATCGAAAAGTACTACTTTTCACCCAATAAAGCCTATAATCGTATAATTTAGTATAACTTTTTCGGAATTTTACGCGCTAATCGTGTTTCAGGACAAGATAATATTTTTAAGCCCAAAAATAATAGTTTTTAGTTGCGCGTATTTTATTCCAAGAACTTTTTATATACAAAGTTTATTAAAATGCTAACTTATTAATTAAAAAAACATTTCAAATATCAAGAAGTTTAATGTTATAATTTTCAAATAAATAAATATATTCTTGGCTTCTTATATCAAATTTCATTTTTTCCAAAAAAAAAATGCTCTAATTTTTACGAAATAATATATTATATGAATTTATGTTGTCTTACTAAAAAAAAAAGTTTAAATATTTATATATACGTCTTAAATTTTATACTTTGTTTATATTGAAAATAACATATAAATAACGCAATATCAAAACATTTAAAGATATAGTGAGCCGAAAAAAGAGTATGAATTAAATTAGAGGGTAGTTTCTATTAGAACAATGGAATATATTAGCGATCACGAAATATATGAGCCTATAGGTTAAAATTGGATCTTTAAGAACCCAGAAGATATTTATTTTTTGGTAGGTTTTAAAATAAATTACTTCGACGAAATATATTCAGTTTGTGAAAAGGATTTGATTAAAGCTGTAATTAAAAGTGGTATGGAATCGAAATTCGCACCCAAGGATAATTTGATTGTCCTAATAACCTACATAAGACACTATTTTAAATTTGATAAACTTGGAAAATATTTTATTATATATGGACCTTCAGATTTTAAAATAGTTAACTCCACGGTTAAAAATATCAAATAATCATTTCTGAAAAAATATCTATGTCCTATAAATAAACACTCAAGACTGGCCCGATCAATAATTTTATCAGATCACAGAGATTTGGAGCTAATAATTGATTGCGCAGTAAATTTCATAAATGGACTATCTGGTTCATTTCAGGACAATAAGATATTTCGTTCAGGGAAAAATCATAGATATTGTGCTAAAAGAGGGGTGGGGGCATACCCGACGGAAGATGCGCCTTTGCGAGTCCTAAAGTTGAAGTTTCAATACATGTCATGTCAGTATGTAGATAAATGGAGAATTAATAAGGGAATTTTTGAAAAATACTCCGATAAAGCTCACAATTGAAGAATTAGGTGGGGCCTTAAGTGAATGGTCAATAATGGCTGATAAAGAATATGTATATCTTGATAAAAAAATTAGAGTTGTAATACCAAAAAAACAAAACTGGAATATTGGAAGGCGAAACAATCACTGACAAGAATTAGATTTCACACAATCTAGCTCATTCAATTCACTTTCGGCAACAGAACAATTAAAATAAGAGAATCATAGTAGAGAACTTTTTTGGATGATTAAAAGGTGTTTTTAGTATAATATGAGATACATACAGAGGCTCTTTAGAAACTATATAGGTGACCATAGATATATGTATAGCTCTGAAGAACTTCCATAGTTCTAAATCACATCTTAGAACAAACGATATAAAAATTTACGATTATATCTTAGTGATAGACAGTGTTTATTATAGAAAAAAAGAAGATGAAAAAAAAAGAGACTAAGGGATAACAAAAATGGATCTAATTTTTTTAGAATAATGACTGATTGTGAAAATTTATCAGTCGAGTAAACTCTAATATTCATAAGATAAAAAGTTTATATAAGAGAAAAGTTTCTTCCTATCAGGAAATCAGTGATTCAGATTACTTTTCTATATGAAAATTTTAAATAATAATTATAATTCAACTAAGCCTTAAAACGATATAGTTTTTTTCAATTTTTATAGCTTATTCTTATTCTTATTACATCCCTTTATTCCTCAAATAAAAAATATGTTTAACGAAAAAATAGTGACAATATCTTTAATTGGTCTAATTATGAAAGGCGAAAAAAGAAGTATAAAAAAGGGGCTGGATTCAATAATTAAAATTAATATCTCTCTTGACTTTTATTTCAGAATAACACAGAGCCTTTCGTTTTTTTCAAAGATATAGCTTTATCTAATGGTATTCGAAATATAAATTTCATCAGTGAAAATATAATAATTAAGACTATATTTACAAATAGTATTGAATAAAAATTCATTTTTGATTGATTCAATTATTTATTATCTAAAATTAAGCAAATTTAAATATTTTATCAATAGGGAGAGTCAAAAATACAAGTTTAAAAATTCCAAGAAGAAAAAAGAGGGGTTAATGTCAAGGTATTTCTAGATATTTACCTTTTTTAAATTTTAAACAAGTTATTTTAATGCGATAATCTTCTACCTTTATATCTTACAAAATTTAGAAATCAAAACTAATTTTAGAATTATTTAAGCAGATAAAATGAAACTTTAGACTATGATGTGTAGCTGTTAGACACTTTCGGTACGACATTTTCAATGATTCAAGGGAGAAGAACGATTTTAAAGGTAGGAAGTTTCAAACCTAAAGTCCCGATTATCTCTATAACAAATATTTTACCATGATAAATCATCTGTTTTCTTAAAATTTGGTAGATATATTTAATAAGAACAAATATTTATTTATTTTATAAGATATTGCTTTTATTTTCCTGGTTTTTTTTCGTTTTCACCGATTTGTGTTAAGTAATTAACAAAATTGTAAAGCCAAGAACAATTGATGATGACTTAGACATAAAAAATATTCTTTAAGGTAAAAAGTAAAAAAACACTATATCTCCACTTTAAATTAAATCCATTCATTTTTCTAAAGCTTGCGTTTTTTTACATTAGGTTTTTATTTTTTAGAAAATATCCTTGAGAAGTATCCGAATATCAGTAGATCTGTATTAATATTTTTATATATATAATTTGGTAATTAGCACTCAAAAATAATTTACGACGTATTTATAGCGCATTTTTGGTTTCTTTTCTAGTATTAATATAGTCGAAGTAAAAATAAAAAACAAAAAACATAAAGACCTTTATACTTTTTATTTTTGATTTTTTTTATACAAGGCGGATCTATGTTAAATCCTAAAAAATGTTGGGATACTAGTTAATATTTCGTAAAAATTCGGAATTGATGGTAAATAATCGCTCCAGAAGAAGAATATAATTTGACCTGAATGCATAGATTATTTATTTCTTTTTTATTTCGATTTTAATATAGGTTTATATGTTTTAAAAATCGCTTTTTGTCTTGGTATAATAAATCTCAAAAGAATGAAACAGCCATATATTAATAGAGATATAAAACTTGATAGTAAAAATATCAGTTTTTTTTCCAATCCTTTTGGGATTAGAATAATACACAAAATAATAAATCTTAATTAAATATTCTTATTCTAAAAATAATCGATTAATAGTATCCATAATTACTAGTGCTTAGAACTGCCTCTCTGTGTCACTTATTTTTGGGATTCTAAAATCTAAATCTCAACTCATTTCAATAATTAAAATGATTTTTTTGCTTATCTTAAATTCTTAATTACAATATTAATTCCTTGTTTTCTGGATATTGACTACTATATTTTTAAATTTTTATTAGATAAATTTGGCTGGGCTAGTATTATACAGATTTACATTTGATCTTTTTCTAAAAATATAACAATTATTAATGGTCATATTTAATCTAGTATCTTATTTTAGAGAAAAAAACCCCAACTGTGGCCTATATTTTAATTTTGATAATCAATAAAAAATTATAGTAGCTAATTCGATGAATTTTTAAATATCTAAATAGATAATAGAAAATTTATATCATATTTCATAAAAATTTGATGGTTAATCATTAGTAAAATTCAAATAAGTATCAGTTTTTTTTTGTCTAATTGTACCAGTGATTTCAAAACAGGATTATTTATTTTTAAAAATGACATTTTTAAACGGATTATATGATTTAAAAAAACTAAAGCCAAGATATAAAGATAAAAAATGACAATATTTTTTTAATTTATTGGTTAAATTATAATAAATAGGATAATTACTATAACTTACCTAATGATATGAATTATTTTTTTTCCTTTTCAATTCATAATATAATGGTGGAAATTAAAGTCGTTCTTAATCCACTAAATCTTCTTTACTATAAAATATCTCTTAAAAATCTCGTTTATACTATTAAGCGAATCGGAACAATCCAAACTTTATAAAATCGCAAATTTGATTTATTTCTCTATTTATTTTTATATTTTAGTCAAAATTTTCATAAAAATATACACAATATAATTGGTAAAAAATTAGAACCCAACCAAAAATATCCCAATTTGTTTAATCCATCATATTTTGGGATAAAATAGCATAGTCTAGAAGAAATCAACGCAAATTGTTATAAATTTAATATTTAACCATAAAAAAGACTATCACCTCCACGCTCCCCCTAAATGAACTGATTTTTTTGGGGGGGGGGGGGTTAAAGTACTTCAGGGGCACTATCTACAAAAAACTTGGCTACAGCTATATTTACTGCCTTTTTTATAAAGGTATCCAACACTTGATAAGTTCGGCTTGCAAGGTGCTAATGCAATTTAGATGGATTTTTAACTTCTACAAAAATGGTAATACATTTGAAACGCATTAGTGGCAATCAACAAACAAGATAGCCAAGCAGTAAATATATCACTGATTATAAGTATAAAATTGGTTATTTTTAAGCTATATTCAGTTATTTATACAATATTTATTCGTTACAAGGGGTTAAATAGTCGATACTAGTGAATCTAGGCCTATTTTATTGAATTTATAATCATAACTTGAATAAAATAATACCCTTATTATTCTATAAATTCCTGCTGTTTTAAATTAAATTATAAATATCAAACATATCCATATTTGTAATAACATGAAATTCCAGAATTCTAAAAACCTGTATTGTACAAGAAAGCTTATTATTAAAACCAGGGATTGAAATAAATGGCGTTATCTGTACCATAATTCAACTAATTATATAAAATGTTTTTTTTAGTTGTTTTATAAAATAAAAGGAAAGCACTTCTTGTTAAAAAAACTATCTATATCTTTCGAAGGATTGAATTAAAAGGTTAAATGCAGACTAAAATGATACTTAATTCCTCAATTTTTTAAAATAAATTTTTATATAGAATTTTTAAACCTAAAGAAAGGGACGTTTATCAATCATGTGTAATCTTTAAAATACAACCAGAGAGTTCATCTGGAAATCATAAATGTATATACACAGAAAAAAAATAATAATAAGACAATTATATGGAGTGTTGGGAGGACGGGAAAAAAAAGTGCACTCTAATTGATGAATCCCAAGATTATAAAGAACCTATTAAAAAAACCATAATTTTTTATTATACTAAGTCAAAAAAATAGGATATATAATACTTAAAGGATTTCAACACCAATAATATAAAGTATTTAAGGAAAAAAAAAGTTCCCTCTTAAGTATTCATACCAAGGATTCAATAAAGTGAATTTATATCCGAACTTTTTAATAATACCAATAAATTCTTCTGAGCGGGAAACAAATTAAAATATATCTACTTAAATTAGAATTAATAATGAAAATAGCAACATAGTTAAATGAAAAGATAATCGAGCGAAATATATTAAATCTCAAAATATTTAACATAAAACCGATACCGAATTTATCTTACCATTTCATTCAGTCATCAAACACATTAATTTAAATAAAAAAGGAAGAATATTAATGAAGATAGTATTTAAATACTAATATACAACTAAAGCAATAAATTCAGCTAAATGATACTAAAAATGGGACAACCAAAAAATAATTCATTTATTAACTGAATCACATATGTGGGTGGAACGAAAATCTTCAATAAAAAAAATAAACACATAATTAAAAATCAAGTTATAACTGCCATTCATTAATAAGAATTCGCCGCCTAACTCTGAGAATAAAAATTCAACACTTTTAGTACCATTAATATTTAATATAGCTTGTCCCTAAAAACCACTTATAAGGGTATGAGAGTCAAAGAATTAATATTTATAAATGTGGTTTTTGCTGGAGATTAATACAAAACCTGCTTTAAGCCAAAACAAAAAACAAAAAAAAAACACCTGAATAGCAACTAAATGTTATTTAATACAGTTTAATAAATCCCAACTCACCAATCACGATACGAGAGTTATTTTTAGAAAATCAAAGATATCTAAACGATTAAAAAACATCTTTATAGCGGTTAAAAACAACAAAAACAAAAATATTTAACAGAAAACCACTAATTACATAGATAAAAATAAGTATGGAAATTTAATAAGCAAATTAATCCCGATGAATTAAAAATCAGCGCAGCTGTTTATTTACGTGAATTTTCTCATAACAGGAAAATAGGTTTCCTATTCCTAGATTTATGTTAGATATCCTGTATAATAAGTGAGTCATTCTGGATGAGTTAAATCTTCAATAAAAAATTAAAACGAAGATCACTGCTTTAGGATGCAGCTTGCTGCCTAAAATATTTGTTTCAAAAATATAAATTGATTTTAATTACATCTGCATTAAGGCGTTCTTTCAATTATTAAAAATATGTGCTATTTCAATTATATTAAGGTTTAATTTATGTCAAATATTGCAATATAATATCTTTTATGTAAGGCAATCTATTCAATTAAATTAAGAAGGAAAAAAAAATATCAAGTATAAAGCAAACCCCATTTAAAGAAAGGTGATGAATGTAGTGATGACAAAGTCTCATAAGTAAAGAATAAAGTTACTTACCATGGGATATTTCAGAGTCGGAAAACGATTATGGGATATTTCTTACTTCGAAAATATTAGATTTTTCTAATAATTGAGTTACCGTAGTTGATAATAAAAATTTAGACAATATAAATCCAGAAAATTTTATCTATAAAAGCATGAAAATCAAGAAGAGAATATAAAATTTGATTTTAAATGATGGATATAAGGAACAGATTTGTTATAAAGAAAAATATAGTGTAGTTAAACGTGGGCATAAAAAACTAAAAATGAAAATATTGACTTCCCAAAAGCGGGAAGTTGGATTTTTATTTAAGTCTACTTGAACTGAGTTAACTTTAATGTATGAATAAGGAGTGATTTAATCTAACTATAGTTTGAAAACTACAGCTTTCAATTTATATCCCAAAAAGATGTAAGTTACGTTTCATACATGAAACATAGGGGTAATTTATTCCTATTTTTTTTTTGGGAAATTGCAATGGAAAAAAAATTATTAAGACATCCCAATTGGAATGATGATATCCAATTTTAATCGTATAAAATGAGGATGGATCGATAATTTTGTATAAATTTCTAAAAAAAAAATTCATTAAATATTAAAGAAATTTTTTTCCTGCATCGGATTGAAGATTTCCTAGACAACCTATCACAAAAAAAACATTTTTACCTTGGGCTTTTTCCATGTATATTTGAAAATAGAGCTCAAAGAAGATCCGCGTAAATATTGTTTATTTGTCTCAAAATTAGGGTTTTATAGATTTTATTTCTTGGCTTTCGGTTTAGCTAACATCTCATTTTACTTCAGAAAAACATTAGAAAAAATATTTGCTAAATACCTCTATGATTTTATGGATTATATTTGGATGAAATTTATTTTCAAACCACAGATTTCAACAAACATATAAATACTTTAGCTAATTTATTTTCCACAGCTGGGAAAAAAAGCTTCAAGATTTAAATAATCAAATTAAACATTTTTTGCAACATAATATAAAAACATAGGGTATTTTATGAGGCCACAGGAATAAAACCAGATTCAAAAAAATAATAATATCTTTTGGCCTGGAAAAGCCTATGGATCAGAAAAAGCTAAAATAATTTATATGTGTGTACTCATATTTCAAAATATTTATAGATAATTTAAAGAAGTGGCGGAACACATGCAAATGTTAATGAAAAAAGGAATGAAATTTCAACTGTCTTCGTAATCCAATAAGTCTTTTAATTCCATCAAAAAAAATATTAATCAACAAAACAAGCTAAATTTTCTGATGTACTACATTAATTTATTATAAGCACTGATGCATAATCATTCTGAATCTGCGCTTTATGAGTGTTATAAAGTTAATTATGATAATTTAATTATTTTTATTTGTGTTAAATTAAAATAAAATTAAAACTAGGATCAATAAAATGTATTTAAGATTAAAATGCCTGCTATTTAATGTTTTTTTTACGGGGAATTAATTTTAAAGTTAAAAAAAAAATTATAAAAAGTGAATAAATTTTGAAATTTTTTTTCACCCAACCCCCCTCTCCCGCTCTAGCAGCTCCATAACCCGAGAGTATTGGCTCAAGGGGGCCGGTAAATCACTTAATATCTGGAGCTTAATTGTTCGTGGCACGCGGATTCCAATCAGAAATTTGGCTGTTTCCAGTACAAATTTAAAATAGGCGGTTTCAGCTTGTAGCTGACTTAAAGTATGTTTAGACCCCCCCCCCCAAGGAATTTTCCAACTGTCCCCAACCGGTACTCATTGAAATTAGAAAGTGGTTTTTTTATGTCTGAGCGGATCGGTGCAGGTATGAAACAGTCGATCGTCTCATTTCGCTGTATGTCCCAACGAGAAAAATTTAATAAGATGTGGTCGACAGTTTCAGGCAAATCTATTTTGCAGAAGGGACAATTTTTTAAATTTTTTCATCTAAAATATTTATATTTGATAGTCCCTGGACGGTCCGGAAGGTCCCCATTCGCATTTTCCCGATGTCCTGGAGGCCAAGTTTCAGGTCAGGGTACAGCAGCTGAAGATTCATCCAGCTTCCCTTTCCTCCGATTTTTCGGTCCACCGTTCATTGGTGGATTTTAGACCGGTTATTTTTATTTT
>LSSL01000097.1:17867-41476 GCA_001953115.1 Smittium mucronatum | reverse complement strand
ATCTCAGCGTCTAACAACTATTTGTAGGAAAGCCATGTCGATCAATCCCACGTTTGGGTAGGAGCCTAATTTTATTAATCCTGTTAGAAGTAGGTTCTGACTAGGAGCTCAATAGCTTCAATGAACTGTTGTTCATTGACAAAGAGCTTAATTCATGACTGCACGTAACCTCAGTCATCCAGCCTACTTGAAGCAATGCCAGGGGGGGTCTTTCGGTTGGTAGATTGAACCCTTTTCCCGTAGGTACGCAGCCGGTAGTCCGGCAGAGGAGCTTATTGTAGTTAGAATAATAGTCTTTTCTATACGTCTTTTTCTTTTTTTCAAATTTTTTTAGTATAGTTTTTAACGACGTTATCTTACAATAAAATTCCGTGATACAAAAAAAAAATCCCAATTAAATATCTACTACCAGTTTTTTCTAATCATAAAATAATATAATTAGAGAAAAATCCTCTCATTTTTTGTACAATAATTGAAAAATCTCCTTTGAACAATTTAAATTTTTTTAATTTTTTAAAATTTATTCTTACAAATATTTTTTGAGATATTTTTTTTTGTGATAACAAATAAAGTTGTGTCATAAAAAATCTACGACAAATTCACAACTTTCAGAGAGTCGATTTGAATAATGGATTTAATAATGAATATTTCAAAAAATATTATAAGAGATGGTTCAAAAAATTTCGAAATTTCATGATTTCATTTCACAAAATATCGAATGTTTCCTAAAGCGGAATGTAAAATTTTTATTTTTCAATAAATAACTCCTAAGTTGATTCATCTAAATTTTTTATAATTAAATTTTTTTTACAGTTTACCTGCATAATAATATTTCTCTAGAAGTTTGAGGGTGCTGGGGTGGATGAGGGTGTTAAAATTGCGCTAAATTTTTCAAATTATTTGTTTCCTATGTATTTTTATTCAAAAAATAAACTCTATAATTAATGTTATGTTTTTTCATTGGATTGATAATACTCACATATTTTGGATATAATACTTATTAAGCCAACTGCAACTTTTGATTTTACGAACGGAGAATGGGGAAAGATTCTAACCCGGAAAGGGTTAAAAAATAGGAAAGCTGTTTCAATTCCTCTTTAAAAACCCCAGAACCATTGGGTTGATTCGTTTTAAATTTCATGAAAATTAGATATATTTATGTAAAACAGTTTTTGGGATTATTTAATAGCGAATAAAAAAGATCCAATTCCGCTTTTGGAGACATTCAATATTTCATGAAATGAAATAATGAAATAATGAAATAATGAAATTTCAGCATCTTGTGAACGAGCTCTTATTATAATTAAATAAATTTAAGAGAATTATCTATAGATTTAATGGAATTAATATTGACTTAAGGTACACTTTTAACTACATACTATGCTTAATAAACTCAATTTTACTTTGGAATTTTAACTTTTTTTTTATTTAATTACATTATATGTAGATCTAATCATTTTTTTCTTAATATATTGATATTTAATTTTGAAATAATAGTTAATATTTATTCTTTTTAAGACATCCTTTGACTAAATACTCACCTTTTTTTCCAATATTATGCTAATTAAATAATTAATAAATTTATTTCCGAATTAATAAATTTTTATCATTTTAAGTGTGTAAATTTGAGATTACACATATGATTTTTTTAAAATTTTTATTCAACAAATTTAAACAGATATAGATTTTTTCCCCCGTTATTTAAATATTAAATTCCAAACTCTAAATTTGAATATAAACAAGGTTAAATTGTAAATTATAATCAAATTAAGTAAATAATTGTCAATAAATGCAATTTTAGTGAAATTTTAAATCAGGCTTGAAAAACAAATGTCAATATATTAATATTTTTTCAAAATTCACAAAATAAAGACAAATAAAAAACCTTATATCATTAAAAATTATTTTTTTTACATAAATTATACTTTTATACCTTGCTGAGAATATTTTTTAATACAGATGGTCTAAATTTTTTAATTAGTCTAGACCTCAAAACATTGAGCCCTGTAGAAAATGAGTGGGATTTTTATCCATTTTCAGAGGAAATGTTTAAAACTATTATTTATCATTAATATTAGCAAACTTTGTATATATTTTTATGCATGAGCTGCAAAAAACATAATATAAGAAGATATAAAAATCAGTTTTTTTTTATAAAGACTAAGCATTCGTTAAGATGAGATTCATATACATTCACCTTGTTTAAAACCAATTTTATAAACTAATAGTAAAAATGCATTACTTTTGATTTATTTTACACAAATGAATTAATGAACTTGTTACAGTTAATTAAATAAAATTCAATTTAATACACGATTGAATGGATAATAGATTAAATATTCATTCAATTTCAAAAAAAATTTATATAAAATATAAATTTTATTACAAAATACTAAGTAATTGAAAAAAAAATATCAATTTAGAATTAAACTCAAGATTCAAACCGAGAATAATTTCTGATTAAGATGAATATGTATAAAAAAAAAACTGATCGAACTCAGTGAAATCCAATTGTGACGATTTATAACCAAAATATTCGATAGAATTTATGTGCTATAAAGTACAGTTTAGTTTTTTTTATAAAAAATTCACTTAAAAATGATAAAAAAAATAATCCACATAGAAATGAAACAAGTAGTAATAAAAAAAACCAAACAATAAATTGCATTCAGAGAAAAATGAATCGATTTATTAATGAATTTCTAATATTACTATGCTCAACTAATATAATGATAATTTGAATTAGAATAAGACTACGACAAAGATTATGGTTAGTCATAATGATGCTTTGACAATCTTTTCAGAATCCATTTTTACCATTACGATTACCATTACTATCACTAAAATTAATTTTTACCAGTACAAATAATTTTATACCAACATCCAATACTACAGCTGCTTCATTTTAATAAAATTAATTAAAATATAATTTTTTTTTGTATAAAATCAAAATTATATTCAATGTTATTTTCATTTATCTGTCTCAATCATTTTTATGGTTTTTGGGTCTTTTATTTCAAAGTAGTGAAATATTTATAAGTAAAACTTCGAGCTGTTTTAAGAAGGTAAACTTTTGCTGTAAATTTTTTTTTTTTTTTAAATACCAATTTCAATTATTAAAATAATTTTTGATTTCTTATCCTTTATTGAAAAATGTATATAACTATTTTTTATCAATAAAAAAATTCATTCATTGATTTAGATATATATCACTATTTTTTAAATCTATTATTTATCAAATTGTAATATGATAAAATTCTATAAAATTAAACTGATTTTTTAGATTAAAGTTACTATTCTGCACTCTAGTATTTTTTTTTCCAGGGTCTTCCTTTTTTTTTGACATTTTTTATAAAATTGATGTTTATAAAGTTTAATTTTTTTACGATTTTCCGAAAAAAAATAAAAATTATTGAGTCTTTTACTCTGAAAATACCCTTCACAAAAATTATAAAACATCACATATTTTTAGTTCTAGATTTCTTAGATTTTTTTTTTTTTTTTTTGGATAAAGTCCTTCTTAATATTTTCAAATCTATCACAATATAACAGCTTCAATTAATGTATATTAAAATAAAATATTCCTAAATAAAATCATCAAAATTTACTGCGTATACCAGAAATAATGTTTTATTCGGTAATTAAAGGGTATAATTTTGGTTTGATATTAGACATAATATTATATTATATATATTTTTGAATTTTATGGGCTATTTTAGCTCTTAAAATCAGATTTTTTTAAATTATTAAATGAATGAAATTTATAATTCCATTTTTTTTCCTGTTAGTGTTTATATATTTTATTTTTACATTTAATAGTTCAAATATATTATTTGTAGATGGCGATAATAAAATGTACCATTCAAATCATCTGTCTTTATAGTTAAAATATCTTTTTAAAATTTTAGTTGATATGATTTTCAAATAGGAAAAATTAGCACATTTTTCAATAAAAAAGAGTTTAGATTTTTATGAAATTTTCACCTATCGAAATAGTTTGAATAATAGATATATCATGATAAAGTCTTTCCCTGGAAAATTTATGTGAATATTTTATTATTTTTTACTGCATTTTTTTATTTATGGAACAAATAACGTGTTCTTTTGAGTCAATTTATATATTTAGCAAATTTGATAAATGTTGAGCTGAATTTTTCATAGTTTATTAGGTATTAAATCATAGATTAAACAAATAAAGCTCATTTTTCAATGAATTCAATATCCAAAGGTAAGTTTCAGAATTATCTCTTTTTACTATTTATAAAGATAACGAATAAAATGAAAAGTATAAAGCCGATACTCCTGATATTATAACAGGGTAGTTATCCTAGATTTAATTAAACGTAGAATATAAATAGAGATTTATTGAAATAAATTAAATATTTAAGCTTAGTTTAGAATTTATTGATATTCTAATATTTACAATTCAATATTAAATGACGCTAAATATGGCTTTTCTATATCAGAATTCGTTTTTAAAACTTTAAGATTCTAGATTAAATCATCTATTGCTATAGATTTATCAATTTTTTTTTTTGAATTTCTAATATTGTAAAAAAATTATTAAATGTTATAATGTATTCCTATATTTTGCAAAAATTATTTTACCAAGCTTGCTTTTTTAACAGATGTTTATAAATCTAATTTATCTTTTTATAGCTTATTTTTTCTGTTCTACACTAATTTTGAGAATGTTTTGATTTTTTAAAAACCGAAATTCTCCGTTGATAAAAAGCCTAATGCTTGATTTAAAATTAAAAAAAGGAATTCTCAGGGTTTACACATTACTAAACGGTTGTTGTATAGCTTCTTAATTTTTTAAATATTCCCTTTTTCTAAATGTAAGATAGCTATTAAACTTTACGTGATATTCGAGAACACAAATATAATACAATGTATTTGATAAATATCATAAAATATAAATCAACTAATACTAAGGTTTTTGGAATTTAGTGAAATAAATGATATTATTCCTATGGATTTCTTATTTAATCTGTCGATATATATATATATATATGTATTCGACTAAAAATGACTGAATAAATCAGGAGTACTTTTTTTAAAATATCAGATTTTTGAATACTTTTATAATTTAAATTTTTTTAAACTGTTTATTTTTATTGAGAAAACGACACTTAATATTATTATTTATTTACTTTTTTCAATTTGAAATTTCTCAATACCTACATAAAACAACATTTTTTACTTAACTTGATACTAAATTAATTTTTGATGTAGAAAAACATAATTTTACGCAAATCTGTTTAATTTAATTACCATTGATCAATTTTAATTGTTAAACTATAAAAAATAACTAAGAAATTTAATATGGTTATTAGATGAAAATAATTTATTATAATAAAATTAATTTTTGGAGCTAGAATAATTTAATAGTGGTGGATTTATATTAAATCTATTCAGTATTATTTTTGATATATAGCTTATGTTTTTATTCTAATAATAAGGTCATTTGAGTAATAAATTTATAGTATTGTGTTACAAAAATACAGGTTATTTTAAAGACTACAAAGAGTATAATACTTTTAAAAATAATAAATACCCCTATTTAGATATTTAAGAGTGGCCTTATTTTGGTTTCATTATAAAGCAATGAATTTTCCATATTCTGTAATAATGTCTTTAAAAAAGTATTTAAATTGTTTTAAATCGATTTATCGAAAATATAAAGATAATATTTATACTTTTATTTTTATTTTTATTATTTTTTTGTATCAGGAATTTTATTGCAAGAATGATTTGACAATTTTGTGACTTAAATATTTTTTATTTATGAGTATATTTTATGCAAACGGGCAATGAATATAAAAAATTATATTTCCAAATTTACATATCATTTTAAGAATATTTTTATCCATTTAATTAAAAATTTCGTTAAATTTAAAATTAGTTTAGATAATATTTTGAAAAATTTAATTTTTTTTCAGATTAGCTCTTATTATATTTTATAATTATTATTGGACTCGAAATTTCTGGAAAAATCTTACAAACTTTTATCTAAAAATTCTAAATGTTTCGTTTAAATATCTAAAAATGTACCAATAATTTTTTATTATTTTTAATATAGAATATGAGTTTATTTTATTACTTGGGTAAATTTAATCGGATTTTTTTTACAATAAATTATCAGATAAAATTAGAAATTCATAAATCAATATCTTCATTAATTTTCAAAATTTTTAAGAAAAATATTGTAGTAATAATGTAATGTTAAGTTGAATAGTTTTAGTTTCTTTAAATATTTTGCAAACTTCAATTCTTTTTTTGTATTGTAAAATTTTTATTATTTCATTTAATTCAGGATTTTATTATTTATTTTTAAAATTATAGATTGTAGCTTGATAAATTTTTTTTTATTTAAATTATTATGTTTCAACTTATTGGAACAAAGATTTTAAACAAAGCTTTACACAATTTCACACCTATTTTACATATTAATATAATAATAAAAATTTCCCTAATAATTTATCAGGAAAATTATATCTTTGTATTTTAAAAAATGTCAGAGACCGAAAAAAAAATCAATCATAGATATATTTTTAAAAAAGGCCAGATTTATAATTTATTTTTTATTATTGTACAAAATGAAATTTATTTATAATAAATTTATATAGATTTTCCAAAAATATATCAAAATATTGAATAGGAGCTTCTAAAAGCGAAATGAATTCCAGTTTTTTACGGGCTTAATATTGTAATTTTCGAAAAAAACTAACTAAAATTTTACACAGAGCTGTGCTATGCATAATTAAGAGTAGTGGAGAAAACGCACAAGAATTCATAGGACAGCGATTTCAAAATAAGAGCATCTCGATAAGGAGTAGCCAATCGTTTAGCACAACCGAGAATATTTTTTTTGGGTTAAGTTGATCTCTCAGGTGGAAACCCAAGCTACAATCAATTTTTTCTAAATAAAAATGTAGCCTTTTCGATGGAAGCCCATGAATCCTGTACTAAGGCAAAAACTTCCTTCGTTACTTTCCGAAGATCAAATTGCGTTTGAGTCTCTGGAAACAGATTATAGCCATATCCCAGGGGACTTAGGACTCATTTGGGACACTTCACATGTTTCCATAACCTTGCGGTATATAGAGGCATTGTAAGTTGCAGGAAATGTGATACTTTTTTCACAGTTTTTCATCTTCTACATTCATCTGCTTAGTCCTAGGATGTCCGCCGAGGTTCCCGCACAGAAGAAACATACCCAGAGAGTCAGAGCGCAGGTTTGATCGTTCTACCAAGCTAATAGATGATTTCATCAAAAATTAAGCGTTAATACTTATTTTTAGTCCTGCACGCTCCATCAACACATATAATGACTGGGATTTGAGTCCTCTTTACATATATGATAAACATATGGGGCAATTACCTTCCATCCCATCCATCCTTTCATCTCCTCTCCCAAGTTCGGAAGCCAGAAAAATATTCCAAATACCTCTACATCTCCATGCGTCATACCACGTAAGTCCAACAGAGTACCCAGAGTTTTTCCATCCCATTATCCAGTAGCTATTAGTCTTTTAAATTCAAATTTCAGATATGAATATGAAGGTTTAAATTTTGCTATTTTAATATTCAGATATTTAATTAGTTCTGTTTTTCTTATCCCGTTAAGTTTAAAGCGATTTAGTCAGCCATAGCATACTATACCTCATGACCCTTTAGACCGGTACTTCAATAATTTACAGATAGCAAAATCTACTGTTTGAAATTTCTCATGTGCTTTAGCTCTGGAATCACCCAAACTAGCGTATAAGGAAGGGACGTTAAATTTCATCCAAAGATAGCCTATCTTAAAAAAATTTGCTCTCTCAGAAACTCCAATTGAGTTTTTCATCCCAATATTTACGATTCTACATAGACTTCTTGCTACATATCTATCCAATCCCAGAACTTCTACTTCATATCTCATTACAGCCTCTAGCACTTCATGCAAAATACAGTACTCTAGAAGAAATAGGGACATATTTCAAAGAAATAAAACCCCTGATTTTAGCGTAGCAAGCCTCAGATTTTTCAAATTTGCGTCTACTAAATAAAAGTAGGTCTAGATCTCAGTTATATAGTACCCCAAAATACGAATAATAATCAACTATAGGAACATTTAGTTCCTGTAGTTTCGGATTTTTCGGTTCATTGAAGGTTAAATCAACTACCATACCTCCACATTTTGGAATGCCAAAAGACATTCCGTTATCAAGGTCCCACTTGTCTACTACCTCCAAATTTCTTCTTAAACCCAATTCTGAATCATCAATGAGAGCCTGATCACCTGCAAAGATATGTCCCAGAATCTATATATGGCTCCCCAGTAATGGTACTAAGTTATATTTAATTTTATCGAAGATATAATTAATAAATATATTTTATAGCATAGCAGGCATGGAACATTCTTTTCGAACTATTCGGTTTACAATAACTTTGGAAATTTAAGGTTACCAATTCTCACCATCGCTTCTGGTTGTTTGTAGTAGCTTCGAAACAAATTAAACATCTTCTCCCCACTCCTCAGAGTTGGATTTTCCTTAAAAGGGTCTCGATAGGTAAAGTGTCATTTTACTTTTTAAAATGAATAAAGACTACATATGTATTCCTTTTTTGCGTTTTCCGGCGATAAAGAATATCATAAAGTTCTAAAACTTGCGCGATATCTTCTTCGCCTCTTCTAAATCCAGCTTGAGAAAAAAAATTTTTAATCTTGCCTCTAGAGCTGAAGTCAGACTATTTATAATATTCTTGCCTAAGATTTTCATCCCTATTGAAATTAATTTATACCCCGATAGTTATCTAAAATTTGGAGGTCTCAATTTTTTGGTATTGTTACGATCTTTGATATTCCAGATCTTTAGAATAATTCCTATTTTACAGATTTTTTGAAGTAAGGAAAGCAGAGCTTTGGCCATATTGATTCCTGTTAAAAAACATAATAATCATTAATTAATAGCTTGTATCATTCAACAATAATTCCAACACTTCCCTGGGTCTTGCCCTTAGCTAAGATCAATAAAAAAATTCTAACTTAATCAAATCTGATATCATGGTTAATATCTAAAGGGATACCCCTCATATTGCTAAGAAGCCTTGCCCAATAAACAGGATTTATCGAGTTTCCAGTAAAATCGTTCGAGAGTTCTTCGAAAAATCCCAACCACTTGTTCGAAATCTTGTCAGGTGTTGTAAGAAGATTATTAGATTTATTTCGCACAGCACATAAGGAATGTTTTATGATACCAGATTCACCTAAAAGTCTTATCATTCACTTCAAATTTTCCTCTCCGTTTTTGCTAACAGATTTTTTCACTCCTTTCTCGAGAAACCTGTTTCATCAGCACATCTGAGACATATTATATTGCACAAATATAGTTTTAGAAAATCAGAAGGATCTCAGATTCTAACAATTATTTGTAGGTAGCCATTTTGATCGGTATGACGTTTATTTAAGGGTCTAATTTTGTTAATGCTTTTAGAAGTAGGATATTAATAGAAGCTCATTAGATCCAACGACTGTTTTTCGTTGAAAAAGAGCTTGATTATTGACTGCATGTTGCCTCAGTCATACACCTACTTGAAGCGATGCTAGGATAAGATTTTTCGATTTTTCGATTGGTAGTTTGTATTATTTTCTCATAGATACTCAGAAGGCAGTCTGGCAGAGGTGCTTATTTTAGTTAGGATAGTATCCTTTTCTATACTAATTTTTCTTTTTTTCATATTTTTTTTAGTATAGCTTTTAATGAAGTTATCTTAAAATTAAAAAACAGTATGCAAAAAAAAGACTTTATAAGAAGTATAAAAAAGAAAGAAGATATAATTTAATTTGAAATTATTTTGGAATTCTTATGAATATAAGCTTTAAAAAAAACTGATAAGCTTTTTCATTAGATACGCAATTTTTTTTTTCAGACTTCCGTATGATTTAAATAAATAAAATTCATTTCAAAAAAATTTTCATTATAAAAATAAATACTATAATATAAAAAATATTATTTTATTCCAACTATAATAAATTTATTTTTTCATTACTTTAAAATTTTTTGAAAACAAGTGCTTTTTTTCATAAATAATAATAAAAGAATTTCAATAATACAATTAAAAAAACAAAAATTTAGCTTTATTTTACCATTTTTTAATTTCTCAAGTGTTTATTATTTATCTAATTATTAATTTATCTATAAATATTATTAAATATTATAAGTTATAATAAATTCAGGTTAATTAAAATGATAAATTATTGAATCGATAATTTAAAAAATATTAAATTACTTTTATAATTATATAATCTGAAAAAAAAAACTTAATTTAGATAAAGGATCATATTTATTATAAAAAAAATAAATCAGGAATTTTTAAATATTAACGGTTATATCGTAATCTTCCGATTTTTTTATTCAAAAATTAAATAGTATTTCAATAAATTATTACATTAAAACTTAGCCGTATAGCTATATATATTAAAGAAATCACCATTGATATTAACTGATACAAATACATAGATTAAGTTTTAATAAAAAAATGAGCAAATATTTCTTATTCTTTCTAAATATATTAAGTATATTTCAAAACATTAGACGGTGCTATAAAAAATTTTCAATTTATTTGGCCATAATGAATATTTTTTCTTTTTGTTCTTGTTTTTTTGAGTAAACAATTTTATTGATTTTTTTATTAGCTATTTTTACCAAATTCTTTTTTTAACCAATTCCTAGTGGGTAAGAATTTTCTAGAGTGGTATATAAATGTTACATTAACAGTTTTTTTTGAATTTCTGAATATTTTTAAATATGCCACTAAACTCCTTATATCATTCATACAATTGCTATAACAATTAAAAAAACACCAAGCCTTGCTGAAGTTTAATTACGAATTATATATTATAAAAAAAATCCAACAAGGAAAAGGAGATATTTTTTCTTTTTAGATAATACTGGATATATTTACATAAATAAAATTATTTAAAATAAATTTAATTAAAAAATTAAAAAATTAAAAATTAAAATTCTGTAAGGTTTTTTAGTCAATAAAATTATTTAACAATTCAAGCTTATAAAAAATATTTTTGTGATAAATTTACTTTCATACAGGTTTTCTATTTTTTATATTATCTAAAAATTTATACAAAAAAAAACTCATAAATTTTTATTAATTAAAAATTGGTCATTTTAAAAAATTCAAATCCCAAAATACAAACAATAATCACATTTAAAAGTGAAAAATTCCATTTTTTTAAATGTTTTTTTGGAAGAAAATAAAATAATAAAAGCGCAATATGATACAAAATTTAGAAAAAAAAAAAAGGTAATAAAATAAAACTATTTTTAGCTTTTTTAAACGGTTTAAATTTTATAAAAATTATAACAATTTTTTTTAATAGAGGAGCTATCAACTTCATTATCTAATAAATGTAGAAACTCAATCAAAGAGATTATACCCTTGTTTACCTTAAAAGCTAAACAAAAAAAAAATTTGATAGAGATATTGTTTAATTATTTACAAATTATCTAATTTAAAATTAAACTGGTAATTCTCTAGCAAATTTATTTATGTCTGATATTTCCTTTTAAGCAAATGATATTTTTAATAGAGATTGGTGTGACGAAATCAGCATTCAATTTTCTAAATGACTGATAAATTTTTTGACGGGACTTATTAATCTAATATAGCCTCAGCTATAACATAAAAAATTAAATTTCACTAAAATTGTAACATTTATAATTAGAAACGTTATATGACTATTTAAAATAACTGGAATAACTAATATGTATTTTTTTCGTAACCATAAATCTGTTTGGTATTTATTTTAGGACCACAATAATGCGAAAACGAATTCCAAAAGTCTAAAACACCATAAGAAATTAGTCCTCAATATGATATTAGCTAGTGAGTTTTAATAATTAAAAACGTTGTTTTAAATAACAAATATTTATTTCTTCGTCTCTTTTTATTATAGGCTCCGAAATAAATCAGATAATATTTGTGCAAAATTTGATTTTAATTATATTATTAAAGTAATCATAAGTACTTTTGATTACTATTGTTTAATTTAACCAATAAAATGTATAGTTTTTTGATAATAAGTGTATGATTAAAATTTCATGAGAAAAAAGAGTTATTTGGAGACTATTTTTATTAATTTAATGTTTAATTTATTAATAGATGATAGTAAAAGAAATAAGAACATTGTCCAAATTTTATATAATTAATTAATTCGCTAAATTAAATTTTTAAGAAAATTGCGAATATTAATAAAAATTTTCTTTTTTGTGAAACCAAGAAATAATTATTATAGTGTTCTTTTTTAAAAAATAAGTTTTATCATTATAATTAAATAAAAAGTTAATATATAGACGCATTCAAAATATTTAATTTACCATTTATATATTCGTGAGTATATAAATTAGATGATATTTTACAATATTTGAGAATGTAGATTTTAAATTTTACTCGATTCAAAAAATTATTTATTTATTAAAATAAATAAATACGTTATAAATTACCTTTATCATTTTTTAATTTTGGCATTTAATAATATTAATATTAAACTGATTAAATTTTTTTGAAACATAAAGGTAATTTCGAAAGGAATCCCAAAAGTTCCGTCTTTTTAAAGCGGTTAATTAGATATTTAATTTAAATTAAATTTAAAGAATTTTTAGGATATTTTCTATTTTATAGAAAATTAATGTAAATTAACGTTTAATACTACTTAATATCGCATAAAAATTATGCGATCGTGTTTTTAATCAACATTTGTATATTCGAGGATTTTATTTTTTAATTAGGAAAAATCCACGCTCGACATATATAAATAATAAACCATCCAAAAAAATTTATTTTTTATTTATTTTGTATTTTATGTGTTTTTTTGTCTTCGACTTAATTCTTCAAAAGAACATTATTAGGTAAATCTATACTATGCTTAGATTTTTTTCATTTTTAGAAATATTAGAATTTTAATATTAAAGTTAGCAGATAGTTTATGGACTCGGTTTTTTTAAACTTAGTTAATTTTTAGAGAATTTTAATATTATTTGAGAAACGTATTATTTAAAAACGAGTAAACTTCGAATTTAAAACTAAAAAAACTACCTCCTCCTAATGAATATATCACCATTGTATCACATAATACAAAATAAATAAAATTCTTAAAAAGTAGACTCACTGCTTTTTTTGAGACAAAAATCTTTATATAACTATTAGTATTGATCAATATCTATTGGTTTGAATTATTAATTTATAATATAAAAAACTGATGGAAAAAATGATATGCTAAAATTAAAATATGTTTTGAAGATTATTCAATGTTAAAATCACTCTAATATCATTTTTTTATCATTCTAGATGTTATTTTGGTTAAGATCCGTTTTGAAAGTAGAACTGCAATGAAATTAAACATTTTATTTAACCCTTATTGGGTCATAATTTTTGACTCACTGCAATTATTGGATAATAAACACTTCAATATATTTTGCACAATATTGTTTCAATTTTTACTGTAAATGAAATTAAATGCAATTTTTTATATCATCAGCCCTGATTAAACTAACTTAAAATTTAAAATAAGAACTATATTTGATAAAAAACTAAGTTATTTATATTTTCGGAAGCGGAATTCCTATACCAGTTAGACTGTTATAAGTCTTCACATCTAAACTGTTGTTATGTGGCTAAAGAAGAGGCAACACTGGGTACACTATTACTAGCAACTCTGCGCCCTCACCCAGCAGAGGCTTTGGGGCAGGTATTTCTCCCTAACTCCGCTTATCCACACTTCGCTCATTTCTCCCTGTACTGACAACTCTAAGTGTTTATACAGCCTCTACGGTAGGAATAATGGGCGAGAACCTTACCGGGGGGTTGGGACCGAAACTTAACGAAAGTCCCAGTAAATAAGACACAAGATCTTCCATAACTGGTTCCCCCGCCAAGTTGACAGATGGGTCTAATTCTTCACTAAGCCAAGGGCTTCAATAGAGATCGATGCCGAAGAATAACTACCTCTATCTTACTGTAAATCTCACCAAGAGTCAACCTCCGGGGAAAACCCAAAAGGGTAAGCACCGGACTCGACCAACTCATGTTTGCGCATAACCATGCCAATAACACTATTCAAGCTAATGTCCTCAATAAAAAAAAAACTAACTAAACTATAAACCGGACTTATGGGTAATGATCCCAGTCCATGAAAGAAATAAAATAATAACTAAACGACTATACTAAACACTGATAAAACAAAGTCGAAGAATATGAAAACAATTTTTATCAAAACTAAACGAAAAACTAACTATACTATAAAGCTAAACTATAAAGTGATTAAAACAATAATTGAGCGTGCTAAGACTCGCAGAACATAAAGGGGGTGTAGCTTCACCCAAGACTAAAACGCGCTTCTTACCGCTTTAATATTTAATCTTTCGTTTTCATGTTTTACAAGTACTTCATTTGCAAAACCTATACAATCTAACCAATAATATTTCTTTATTTAAATTAAGACAATGAAAATAATGATATAAAAATAGATTGGAATGGCTAATCTATATAAAAAGAGTAAAATATACTTTAATGACAAAAAGACTTAAATCAATTTAAAATATAGTGGGTTTTATCCTTAATACTATAGAAGTTTTTTAAAAAGGAAAAAGCAGACTAGATAGTTAATATCACGATTGATATTTGATAATAAATCCTTTTAAGAATGATTTGCTTAAAATATATATAGTTATTGCGTTCATGTGTCTATTTCGAAATAGCAACTTCTATTAAAAAATAACTAATAAATATCAAGTAGAAACTATTTAAACGGTTTTTTATCTACTTTAAACGTATTAATCATATCTGAAAAAAAATTTCCCAGATCAATCGCAAAAGAATTGAATAATTAAAATGAATAAATAAATAGTTTGAAGATTTCAGGTTGTTTAGTTTGTTTATAATATAATTTAAATGTTTATTTAATGATAGATAACTCAAAATTTTTTACTTAATTTGAATATATTATTTGTTAAACAGGTAGAACATCAATAATTTAACTATCGCAGCTGTAATATTACTACTATACATTTTAATAATATTTGAAAAGGCTATATTAGAATATTTAATTAGAAAATACTCATAATTTACTTTATAAAAAAGTTAATTATCAAAATCAAAATGTTTCTATTTTAGGTCAGAAATTGAATTATAATGCGTGCTATAATTTTTATTTTATACTTGGTAAATTTAATTATTTTAATATCATTGTATCATATATATATCATTTTATTTCTACAGAATAATTATTTATGAGGCATATTTTCCAAAATTTATAATATTTTTTTGTCTATTGAAAAAAGCAAAAAATTAGAATTAAAATTAAAAAACTAGGTAAAAAAGCAATGAATTTATAAATTTAAACCAAGAAAAAATAAATTATCATCAGGTTTATAAGTAAAAAAAAAATTCTAAATTTAAAATTTATTATAAAAAAAATTTCTTGAAGAGCCTTTTGATTTTAGAAACCAGAAGATAATTTATTGCACTAATTTTAAATAAAATTAGATTTAAATAAAAATTGGCTATAAAAAATAAAAATAATATTGAAAAAATAATTAACCATAGAAATTCTACAGAAAAAATTCTCAATTTAGTACAAGACATTGCTTATATTTTACAATTATAATATGACTTTTTTTAAAATATATTTTACACAATTATATATCCGAGAATTAATTATAGTTTGTTTATAAATGCTTACCGCATACTTGTAAAAAATGGCATTTCCAATAATACCTAGACAAGCAAAATCTTAGTAGCTAATTATTAATTAGTGTTTTTAAAAAAACTAAAATTATGTATATTTGGAAGTTATGTCACATTTGAAATTGAAATCAGATACATATTCTCTTTATATCTATTCATATAATAATAATAACGCTAGTTTTGGTAGGCATATACAGATCTAAATTCTCATAAAAAATAATAATTTTCAGTTTGAATAAAAAGCTGCTTGCTATTTATAAAAAATATATTAAATATACTCCCTTGAGAATAGAAACTTAAATGCTAATAGAATAATATAAAAAAGTATAAAAGCCGTCAATAAAGCTCCAAGAAAAGGTATGAAATTGTTAAAATACATATTTTCTTTGATATATTTATGTATAAATGCTATGGGTATTAATAATGCTACATTTTTAAAATTTTTATTATTACTTATAATAAAATTATTTGAACATTTTTTATAGTTTATTGCAATGTAAACTTCTATAATTATAATCATAAAAAAATTAATTAGAATTTCTAAAAATTTGGTTAGTACAGCTGAAATAATGAACCCCCAAAACTACAATAGTGTAGGGTACTTCAACAAATATAATAGTTTCAACAATAAAATTTCTAAAAGCAAATCATCAAAAGTTATATATTTCAGATATAGTAAAAATAATTTCAAAATAAACTAAAAATAAAAATAAATGCTTATAATTTGCTGCAATAAATATTTAATAAAATTAATACACTTTTAGATATGCTAAAAAATATATGATTAAAACTCGGAAATGCAAATATTTTTTTTAAATATTTTTATTAAAAAAATGCCTGGGAATTTATATTTAATAAAAATTAAAAAAAAATTATAACCATCATATTTATAGCCCCTTTTTTTTATTGATATCTAGTCATCATATTTTCAAAATATCTGAGCCTCAGAAAGTTAACATTAAAAAAATATTATACCATCTTTATGTTATCATTTTAAGCGGTAAATTATTTTCTATGAAGTTAATCAACGATAGATCTTCGAATACTTTAAATTTTAAAATATATAAAAATTTATATGAAATATGCTATAACCGATTTATTATTTAATTCTTGGTTTTAAGGATTTAGAGTTATTAAAAAAATCTTTTACTAGCTAATTTTAGCTTTTTTGAAGAATTTTTTTTTTTATATTTAATAAACGCTTTTTTTCTTTTTAGTAAGATTTACCGATTTAATTCTGTAATATTAATCTTTCATATTATTGGATTATTATGGTTTAAAATTTCTTATTTTGCTTTTGAAATAGGTAGCTATAATTTTTTTTAAAAAAAACCTTCTGATTTTCTTTATATTTTGGTTTCTTTTAGTCTAATTTAATTTTTTCTGTCAGTCTTATTTTTTTATCTTTCAAATATTCAGGTACATTTTTTATCAAACAAAACAAAATTCGTCTATTCTTGATCTATTTTCAATGCATTGACGTATATATATCTAAGCACGGAAATTCTGAATTTTTTTTTTGTAGAAAACTAAATATTTCACCAAGTTAATTTAGAAATTGTGTTATCGGAACTCTAGAAATATATATTTTTCACATCTTTAGACTGTCAAATACTTTTTGATTATTTCAGAATATTAATAAATACGAAATATTTTAACTATATTGATTTCACAACTTTTAAGCTCTGATATTTTTCATATCGCTTTTATTCAATATATTTTAACTTTATCCTTTAATAAAGAATTATAAAACATTAAAAACAGGCGAATATTTATTTTTGAATTAAAATAAATTAAAATATTTTTATTATTATCAAATTCGATATTTTATTTAATATAATTCTCAATTTAGTACATTTCGGAAACACCGTATAATTTCCCCATGATTTTTGTACAATAGAAACGTCGAAATTATTATCGATCAATAAAATTTGTATTTATTTATTTTTGATTGAATCGTTTCAACGCACATATTTTTTGTTTAATTACCCGCATCTTTTTATAGTAATTATTTTATCACAAATAATCATAAATAAATTGATTTTTTTATGTTTATCATCTTCATACTTCAATATTAGACTGCATCTAGTTACAACTTTACCATTTTTTATTTATTTTTTATTTATTTATTTTTTCTGCCAGTTTTTTCCTACCTTTTTTAGATTAATTTTTAATAATTTTTTTAAAAATCTCATACCAAATAACTTGATTTATTTTTTAAGATTAATATGGTTTCATTGAAAATTTATTTGATACTGTTCATTGAAGAGATTAAAAAATATATATACACGGTGAGAAACGTGAGGGGGGGGGGGTATTTATTTTAATAATTGATTTTTCATTATTAATAAGATATATCTAATGTAAATTTTCTCATATTTTTTGAATAGTATAAGAAGGATGCCTTTTGCTGATATTTTCCATAAAAAATATTCATATGCCAAAAATTTGATAAAAGTGTTTTTAATGATAATGAAAATTTATAAAAAATATTATTTCTTGAAATAGATATTATTTTGCGTAAAATTGTAGGAAAATATATAATTAATTAATATATATTTAAAGATATGATTCAAAAATATGCCATTATGTTACTGAAAAAATTAATTTAAATATATTCAAGGATTATGATAAACAATAAAATGAAAAAAAATAAACATCTTTAATTAAAATAATAACATAAAAGCTTAATTCCTGAAAATAATTATGTTAACCCAATATAAGTTTTATAAGCGAAAATAACAGATAAGATCAAGAAATTACTAAATTCAAGTTTTTTTTATTTAAAAAAATATAACATAAAGTACTCTTGATTTATTTAAAAATTGACAATAATAAAAAATATATAATATATTCAATTATAGCTTGCAAGTAATTATAGAAGCCACATATGTATACTTTTTTTTAATTGAATTGTTATTTTTTCTATATATAATTTTTTTCTAACACCGCACATAAGAAATTTGTTAAATTGCAACCTATTGTAATATAAAAGTCAATTTTACACATAATAGCTAAAACCGGGAATTTTTAAGCTTTCTGAATTAAATCTGGGTGATTAATGTGATTAGTTTTTTTCGTTATTGAGTTATCTTAATTCATTCTATGCCAAATATAGCATTATTTATATTACATAGATTTTTTAATTTTTTAATATTGAGATTATTATTTTAGGATTGAAAAAAAGGCGTTTAAATATGATCAAAAGTATTTATACATAAAAATACGTGTTTTTACACAAAATTAGGCAATTATAAACAAAATATGCGGTTATACACAACTTTTCTTTTTTGGCCAATAAAGCCATTTAAATACTCCTTATTTATACACAAAACATAAGCATTCTTTTTATATGACCGTTATGCTTAATCCAATTATTTCTATAGCGATAAATTATTACAACGCTACTAAATTGGGGTTTTTCTGATTGAAGAAAATTTGTAATAGATTTTTTCAGCTTTACCAATTAGGAAAATTTAAAGAGTTAATTTAACCGTATGTATCCAAAATAAAATCCAAATACATCTAAGGTGGTTATAATTGGTTATGTGGGAATAAATAAAAAAATTGCGCATAAAAATTATGGAAACCATTGACTAAAACTTATAATCACCAGAAATAGTATTTTATGTCGAGTTGGTCTATTATTTTTATAGATAAATTAACCTGGCATCAAAAAGAATCATCCATATAATTAAATTAAAAACCTGTCAAATAAAAAGAGTTCTTATGTTTTGTGTATAAATATGGAATATTTAAGGGGCTCTATTATACAAAAAATGAAATTTTTGCATAATCACATATTTTGACTATAATTACTTAATTTATTGTAAAAATGCGCAGTTTGTTGTGTATAAACTTTTGAAAATTTATTTATTGTCAAGAAATGATAAGCAGATAAGCAAAATTTTTGGATTGATTGGCGGAGATTTTACTAATGATAAAGGTCTAAAAAATTTAAAATAAAATAATTTAGTGAGATAAATACAAGACATCTTGCCTTTTTAAAGTGATTTTTAAGGTTTATTCGTTACATTTAAAAGCTCTATTTGTAACTTCAATGTATTTTCTGTTAGAGAGCTGGTGTTTTAAATTGATATTTTTTTTACTGATACTAATTTTACAAGCTATTTTCGAGAATACCAATAATAGAAATAATTCGGAAATTTTTTATTTGAATATTAATTTCAGTTTTATAAAACGATTTTACATCTTGGATGGAAGAAAGGGATTGTTTTTGTAAAAAAGATAACTTTGACCAATAATATAATTGATTTGGAAAAAATTAGAAATTTTTTTAATAAAAAACATATATTTATGTATAGTCTAACTCCATCATTTAAACCGCTTAAATTTAATCTTTTTCACTTACTCTATATGAATTTTAATCAAAAAAACTAAGCTTTTAGATATTGTATTATTATAGCGATACAATCTTACAACTTTTGTAAAATATGCCTATACTGTTAAATTTATTAAAAAAATAAGAAATTTTACTAAATTTTAAAATATTTTCACATTCTAAAATTCTGAAATTAAAGACTTTAATAGAAAAATCTCAAAAGATCGAATTTTTATATAAAAACCCATTATATACATTCAAGTAATTTACTTATTTTACTTTTTATAAGATTTAGCATCAAACTATAACTCTTGAATATAAACAATTATAAATAAATAACATTTAATACTTCCGAAAATAAATAGATGTATGTATGAAGAAAATTTATTATAAAAGTTTAATAGGAAACTATGTAATATGTTCTATATTTCGAGAATCTTAAAAAAAATCAAGTGATAAAGGATCCACAAAATCTCAAAACCAGAAGAATATTTTTATTATAAAATGATTATAAGATTTTCATAACATTTAAAATTTTCAACAATTATTTTATATATTTTAATACGTTCAAAAAGTACTTAAACAAAAACAGTTCGTGTGTATTTATCTCTTAGTCTATTTTCTGGCATTTTTATTGGAAAAGTGTACTTTTTTTTGCAAATTTTGGATTCTAGAAACCAAATATATGAATATAAGTATCGTTATAATAAAATTAAAATAAATCTAATTTTTGAAAGTCATATTTTTTATCATTAAATAGAAATTGTATCTCTATTTTTGTAAAATTAATGAGCTACGAGTAGATATGCAACGAAATATATAGTATTATATAATTTTATAGATCGATAAAAGCTTAATATTAATCTAAAATATTGAGAAATATTGAGGCCTAAATTTTCAAGAAAATTTATAAATATTTGTTTAAAATTAAGATAAAACTAACTGCGATAAATAAATTTTCGGGTATGAAAAAAGATAATATAACTTTTTTAATTATGAAACTTCTATTTTTTTTTTATAAAAGAAAAACGCGATTATCCATTGATACGAGAAAATTTTCGGAAATTTATGTTGGTTTTAAAAGAAAAAATCCCTTTTAATTATCTTACGGTAATTTAAAATTACTGGTGTCATGATTTAATTAAAAAAGATGCCGTTTTTTTGTATTTATATGCAATTATATCTTTTCTAGATTTTTCTAATATAAACTTATAAATAATATTTTTTTTATTCTAAAAATTATTATTTTTATCACTATGTATAATTGAAGATTTTTTTTCATATTTATTCGTTATAAGAAAATTAGATATATTTTTTAAATATATTTTTATATATAAGAAAAACCTATACGTATAAATTATCTATTTTATAGCCATTACATAAGTGATTTTCATCTCAGAAGCTTATATATAAAAAAGAAATCTAATACAATAATTTAGAAATGGCGGTGTATAATATTTAATATTATTGGAACATTTTTTAGTTATTATTTTTTCTAGTTAAAAATTAGTCATGATTTTGTTTTAGATTATAATAGGATGTAAAAAATAACTTCAGACTCCATTTTATCCACTTATTCCAAAGTTAGATGATTTATTATTTTGCTTTTTTCTTTTGAAAAAAAAGAATCTAAATTGATCGATTAGTTACTTAATAATTTTAATAAAGTTATTTATAATAAGGATAATTATTATACACTCCCTCATAAAAATAAAGATAAATTTAATCCTCAAACTTATATTTTTATTTTTCTAAAAAAAAATTATATTGAAATTATTTAAAAATACTTATTCTAATATATTCCAGAAATATACTGCTAAATTTAGAACTTATATATCATGAATATCACAAGATTTTCTTTATATAAAATTTGAAATTGTTCATTTGTTTAATTATAAAGCGATTAATTTATTTTTAGTAAAAATATCGAGTGCTATTTGAAAAAATTATTCATAAATTTCATATCTGTAAATAAAAAATAGAAAATAAAATTTGGATATTTTTTTGAGGTTTTATTTGTGAGGATAAAAAATTTGATTTCTCAAGAACTATACAAGAGTTATATTTTTAAATTGGTAGATGTAGATAAGTATACAAAATAAATTTGAATCAATTTTTTTTAGATTAATATAATTATTACCCAGGTTTAATTGGATATATTAGAGTTTATTTTGATGATATATTGAAACGATGGTTGAAATATTATGAAAAAACTATATACTCTCAAAAACAATAATATTTAATACATAATATTTTCGACAAAAAATTTATGATTTAATTACCTATTATAAAATTTGATTTTATTGGAAAATTTTTGATTTTTCCGTTATCTATTGTTTAAATTTATTCTAGTTATAATATTAATTTGAATCTTACAAGGGAGCCAAGCTTATCTATTTTATTAAAGGGGAAATGGACTCGTTTACTTATAAAAAAAAGATAATTTTTAAAATAAATAAATAACTTTTGTAACTATATATATTTTTTCAATTTGTGTCTATGGTTAAGAGCTTTATTGTTTTTGTATCGATAAGTTAGTTTTTATAAGTTTTTATTACCTATAAAACTGCAAAATAAAAGAAATTTTAAAATTTTTATGGCTATTTAAATAATTTTAGAATTCTAAAAAAAAATTTCTTATGATTAAAAATTTAAAATAGCAATTAAATCAGATATTTTTTCGCTAATTTTTATTTTTCAGATATAAATATAAATATATTAATTGGATATTTATAAATTAAATATATTTATATGTATATAAAAAAATAAAATAATAAAATAAAATATAGATCGCTAATAAAAATTCATTAAGCACTTCATATAAAACTTTTCTTATATGGATTATTTATTTATTTATTTATTATTCAATTGTACATGTATTTTTGGTATTTTTTGTTTTGATATGTTAAAAAATATCCTTATAAAATCATATTGCTATAAACTTGTATTATAAGCTCCTAAAAAAAATTCTTTTTGTAAGTATATAGTAATTTTTAGTTTTTTTTTTTTTTGTAACACGGAATTTTATTGTAAGATAACGTCATTAAAAACTATACTAAAAAAATTTGAAAAAAAGAAAAAGACATATAGAAAAGACTAACATCCTAACTACAATAAGCTCCTCTGCCAAACTACCGGCTGCGTAATTACGGGAAAAGGGTTCAATCTACCAACCGAAAGACCCCCCCTGGCATTGCTTCAAGTAGGCTGGATGACTGAGGTTACGTGCAGTCATGAATTAAGCTCTTTGTCAATGAAAAATAGTTGACTAAATCTACTGAGCTCCTAGTCAGAGCCTACTTCTAACAGGATTAATAAAATTAGGCTCCTACCCAAACGTGGGATTGATCGACATGGCTTTCCTACAAATAGCTGTTGGACGCTGAGATCGGTCTGACTGTCGAACGCTAAACTTGTGCACTAGACTATGTCTCAGCTGTGCTAAACAATCGTTTCCTCCTGTTTCGAGATGGTCCTCCTCTGGAATCGCTGTCCTCCGAATCGCTGTGCGCTA
>LSSL01000097.1:0-17840 GCA_001953115.1 Smittium mucronatum | reverse complement strand
TGTAAGATAACGTCATTAAAAACTATACTAAAAAAATTTGAAAAAAAGAAAAAGACATATAGAAAAGACTAACATCCTAACTACAATAAGCTCCTCTGCCAAACTACCGGCTGCGTAATTACGGGAAAAGGGTTCAATCTACCAACCGAAAGACCCCCCCTGGCATTGCTTCAAGTAGGCTGGATGACTGAGGTTACGTGCAGTCATGAATTAAGCTCTTTGTCAATGAAAAATAGTTGACTAAATCTACTGAGCTCCTAGTCAGAGCCTACTTCTAACAGGATTAATAAAATTAGGCTCCTACCCAAACGTGGGATTGATCGACATGGCTTTCCTACAAATAGCTGTTGGACGCTGAGATCGGTCTGACTGTCGAACGCTAAACTTGTGCACTAGACTATGTCTCAGCTGTGCTAAACAATCGTTTCCTCCTGTTTCGAGATGGTCCTCCTCTGGAATCGCTGTCCTCCGAATCGCTGTGCGCTATCTCCACTACTCCCAACCAAGAATAGTACAACGCTGTGTGAAATTTTGGTCTAGTGTACTTCGAAAATTACACTATTAAGCCCCTAAACCATGGCATGGTATTTCGCTCTTAGGGGTAGTAATTTTATCCGAGATAAAAATTTAAGTTATCTAGCAATTTTAAATATATTTATAAACTTATAAGATTTTTTTTTGATAAAAAACAATGGTACTTATCTAATTTTCATTAAATTATTAGTATTTGATAATAAATAAAACTTGTTAGAAGTAAAAAAATTATTTAAAATTATTAAAAATCCTATTGGATTTTGAATTTTTTCGCATTTATTAAAAAAACATAAGTAAAATTTAAATTTAGTAAGATTTAAATCAAATTACGGTTTTTATTTGGATATCAATAATATTTTTTATGTAGTTACCCTATGAGATTCTTTTTTTATATTTTTAAAGTGAAATAAAAAAAATTAATTTAAATAAAAATCGTTTGAGAAGTTAATATGATTAATATAACGTTTTGATTTAAAACTAAAAATATTATTGTGAATTTATTTTATTTTATTTTTATTTTTTTGAATCATTTTCACGATTTTATTCAGTTTTTATTTTACATAAATATCCTGCTCTTGCAATATAATCGGAATATATTCTTCAGAAATTTTGATAATATAAATTTAAAATTCGAAAATTTTTTTAAAAATAACTAGATGAAAAAAAAATATCCACCTTTAATTTAAAAAAATTATAAAAATATGCAATTGTGATTTATATTTAATAAAAATATTAAGAACTAATCGATTTTGGGCTAATCAAACCAAATTATTATATTTTTTTCATTTTTTAAAAAAATTCTATATAAATAAAAATTATTTATTAAATAACTAGAAGTTAATGCAATATAGATGCAGTATATTTTTTAAATCGGATACATGCCATCATACTTATTTTTTAGACATTTATTAAATTTAATATAATTTCAATAAAATCTTTATTTTACATAAATTTTAGTTTTAACACGTTTGCTATTCCAATATATCAAAAAAAAATAGCTTCAGTGTATTGAAAGCAATCTTTTTCGCTTAAATAAAATCATGTGAATCCAATGAAAAAAAAAACTTGTAAATATTACGTTCATAAGATTTTTTTTATCCTAATATGATAATATTTAAAGATCTAAAGTATTTATACACAAAACTATGCTTTTTTACAAAAAATTGGGAAATTATACACAAAATATGTGGTTACACACAAATTTTTATTTTTAGCCAGTTGAACCTCATAAATATCCCATATTTATACACAAAACATAAGAACTCTTTTTATTTGACAGGGTTTTAATTTAATTATATGGATGATTCTTTTTGATGCCAGGTTAATTTATCTATAAAAATAATAGACCAACTCGACATAAAATACTATTTCTGGTGATTATAAGTTTTAGTCAATGGTTTCCATAATTTTTATGCGCAATTTTTTTATTTGTTCCCACATAACCAATTATAACCACCTTAGATGTATTTGGATTTTATTTTGGATACATACGGTTATATTAACTCTTTAAATTTTCCTAATTGGTAAAGCTGAAAAAATCTATTACAAATTTTCTTCAATCAGAAAAACCCCAATTTAGTAGCGTTGTAATAATTTATCGCTATAGAAATAATTGGATTAAGCATAACGGTCAGATAAAAAGAGTGCTTATGTTTTGTGTATAAATAAGGAGTATTTAAATGGCTTTATTGGCCAAAAAAGAAAAGTTGTGTATAACCGCATATTTTTTGTATAAATATTATAAAAATAATAAAAAAATTTTACGGCATCGCTTCACATCACTAAAATATCACCCTTTATCACAAAAAAATGATAATAATAATCGCTGTAAATTCAAATACTTTTTTTAATTTGATTTTAAAAATTCAGCATGTTTTGAATAAATAAATATTCAGGAAGTAAAGTTCGGTTTCATCTTTTGGTGATTTTTTTTTTTTTAAATAGTGGATAGCTATAAATGAATTATAATAAGTCTAAAAAACACCATCAACTATCAAAACTTAGAAATAATTCAGAAAAGAATTTATATAAAATTTATGTTTTCAATTTTTTCTTATAAAACCCCGAATAATTAGTATAATTCTTAAAAAAATATTTTAAAAAACATAAAAAAAATCCATCAAATCATTTTTGATAACTAATATTAATTTAGATATCTTATATTTTTTAAGCTAATTTATAAATTTTTATCCAAAATTTTATAAGTAAATTTGGTTAATTAGACATATTTATCGATTTATATTATTATTATTAGGATTAATTCAAATAAAAATTTGTCTTGATAAAATTTTATATCAAATTTTGCAACTTTTATTAATCACAAGCTCCTATTTGTGAAAATAGAAAACATAAAAAAAATATAGAGCATATTAAATATTTTTTATTTTTAAGTGATTATGTTTGATTTTTTGGTAGCAAAAAATTCTGCCCAAAAGATTTTTGATGATTTGAATCAATAATAGAAAATTTAACGTAATTATTCACATATAAATATACATCCTAAATATTTAAAAAAACCCTCCTCTAATATCTTGTTATTCCTCTATAAAATTATTTTTACTGATTATTTGTTTAGTTTTAGACTAATTAGATAATTTCGGATTCTAAAATATAAAAATGAAATATTATTAAATTTATTAATTAAATAATATTAAAAAAATCCAAAAATTTCTATGTGAATTAAAAAAAATTCAAAAGGTTATTTCAAAATAAATTTTTCAATTTTTCAATGATTTGGATTTTATTTAAATCACACTTTACAAAAAAATTTAATTTTAAAACTATATCCAAATAAATCGAGGATAAATAGTTTCAATATTTCAAATTAAAAATTTCTGATCTTAAGCTCTTTTTTCGCTTCTTTTAAATTATATTGGAATAAAAATGGCCATATTTCTTAATTTTTTCAATAAAATATAGTAGTTACTGGTCTAATTGCAGAATTTAATATAAAGTTAAATTTATGAATATACCATCGGCCCTGAAAGGGACAAATTAAATTTGAAATTAGAATGCCTGCTATAGTTTTATCATATTTCATATTTGTTATTTTATTGATTAATCTGATTACTGACACAAATTTAAAATTTAAAATGCTTATTTTCCAGAGTTTCAATTCTGTTCTTTTTTCAAATTCTATTGGATCAAATATTTTTAATTTAAATTATTTATTTATTTATTTCTGGGTATCACAATTTAATGCTAATTCATTTTTTTTATCTTTAGCAAAATTCCAATTTAGATTTTTATGCGATTTCATTTTTTATTTACTTTTTATATAGTATTTTTTTTTTTGGTATTATATAATTATTGAAAATAATTAAAAAAAATTCCTGCTTGTAATATTTTCAAGTTGCAAAAAATTAACTTAAGTATCAAGCACCAAATAATTAATTAACGCAAAAAAATTTATTTAAATAAACTAATTTTAGAATATTTCTTGATGGAATGATTTTGTATAATGTGAAATGAGGATATTTTTTTAGCCTGAAAATAAAAGGGTTAAAATTTTTTATAGATTTAAAGCTAAACTTTATATTATTTATTTTTTATTTTTTTTAAGCCCGCTAATCCTTGGATTTTCAATTAATTTCGAAAACTTCGCTGCTTAAAAATTATTAATACAGCCTAATTTGAATAATATATCAAATTTTAACCACATTTCAAGTAATAATTTAATTTGATTAGTTTTTTCTAATCAAATTATACTAATTGATGACTGATAGATTCCTATAAAAGTAATTCTGCGTTTAAGCGGGTCAAATTTATTTCGGAATAAATATATTATATCAAACATTAGGCAAATAATAAATTAATATATCGTGTTTTTAAGGCTAGTAAGTAAAAATCTGCATTTATTTAAAAAATTAGACTTCTCTCGAAATAATATGACTTATATTTCATTAATCTGATAAATTTGAGTTTCATACTGGGTAAAATGAATATTTTGAAAATAAACTGACAAATCTAGTATTTTGATTTGTTTATTAGATTGACCAATTGATTATTAGAAGGAAATAGTGTTGCCAAAATAAAAATCTTAACATATACCATTATATTAAATAAGTTGTGAAGGAATTTTTTGTAGAAATCGGAATTAGAAAAATAGGTTTTTTTCAAAAGCACACAAGAAAAAATATCATTTTCTATTTAAAACCAATAAAATTTATTAAAATGTTATCTTTACAGATGATTTAATTAATTTCAATAATTTCGTATGCAAGTATGTATAATTGCTATTATATAATCACCGAATAAATATTTATAGAAAATAACATAGTTTCATCAACTAAGAAAAGTACGTCTTTTTAACGTTTTATTATCTGTTTTTTTTTACTTTTTTTGCTTATATTAAGCCAATTTTAAGCTCGATGAACTTATATATATAAATAATAGATCATGAGAACGACTTAAAATCTTTATTTCAAGATTTCCAGTTTTGAAAATAAACGATAGTAACGGATGTCCAGATATCAAATAATACATCGAAGCATGATTTATAAGGTGATTTTAACGCTATGATTATTTAGGATACCAATTTTTTCTATTTTTATTCTCTTATTTATAAAAAAGCTTAATTTTTTCTCCTTAAATAAATGCTACAGAAAAAAATATTTTAGAAATTACTGAGGGTTTTTTTTAAATAATAGTATTTTTTATTTTGATAATTAGCGTATACTGTATTTTGTAAAAGAAGTATGTATCTATAAGATAATAATAAGTGGTTTTTTTTGTTAAAAAATAATTAATTAAAAGCTTGAAAACTTTTTAGTTATAATGATCTACCTATGATCACTTTTTTTGGAGATAAGTGCTATATCAATAGCCATAGGTTATATTAATTTATAATAGAAATTAATAAAAGTTAGGGCATTATTTTTAGAAAAAAATTACCTAAAAAAGTACTGAATATCTGTCCGTGTTTCAATATATTTTTTCTTATGAAAATATGAAAACATTTTTTTTCAATAAAATTATTTATATAGTTGAAATTTTTAAAATCGATTTAGCTGAAATTTCTATAAATTGATATTAACTCTGCATTAATTAAAATAATTTCAGAAGCACAAAATACATATAATTTGAAATTATCTGTAAAATTTTTATAGGGAAAAGTTTATTTAATGATCCCATTATTTCATTAATAACCATATAACAAAAAAATTGGAGCATAAGATTTAATGGAATCATCTTTTATTCTTAAAGAAAAATCTAGAAAATTTATTATGTTAGGGGACTTTTAACTTAAAAACTTTTCTTATACCGTCCTGATAAATCTTTCTTGGACATTATTTTTGAAATGAATTTAAATAAATCTCCCTTCTAGCCAGTTTAGATTTTCTCAAAAAGTTATTTATTTATTTTTTGAATTATATCCTCGATAAAATTGAAATTCTTTCACTTATGTAAAAAAAAAAATTGCTATTTAAAGTATTTCTTGGCTCGCAAAAATTCGAATCTTGCAGTTTTCGCCATATATTAAATCCTTAATTCTAAATCATTTATTTTCATCAAGTTCTTTTATGAGTTTAGGCACATAGTGCCAAAAATTTACCTTAAAAAAATCATCTGAGGTGGTTCCAAACTCATTTATATCTGTAGTGCGAAGCTAGCAAAAAAAAAAAAAAATAATTCTAACCCCTTTCATTTAACCTTATAAAAATTTTATCGAAATCTAAAAATTGCCGTTTTATTTTTCTTTGCCAACCACTGATTTTGTTATTTGAAAAAATTACAGTTTACTATCTCTTCCACCCAAGGTAATTAGATGATATCTTCTCCATCGATTTAAATTCGATCCAAAATAAAAATTATGTGCAATTGGATGTTATTTAAAGCCCCTGAAGCATTTTTTTTATTTGATTAAAAGTTATATATCTCCAGGGTCCATCAAATATCCTGATAAATATAGGTTATAGATTATATCTTATATTATGTTAGTTTATTTTTAAATTCACTCTCAAGATTTTCTGTTTTTATGTTTATAATTTTTTTTTTCATGATACTCTTAGCAGATTATATTTTATATTTCAACAGAAAGACCTTTATTGTAGATTAAATTTAATATATGTCTAAAATCTACTTTTATAAAGAGCTTTTTTTTTTTAGGCTTATTAATCTTTTGGTTTTATTATGTTCATGAATCTAAATGTGATTAGGAGCCGTGATAACGCTTTATAAAATCGTTTTGGTTATAAAGCCTTACGTTTTTCTTAAAGCTGTCAATATTTTTTTGATTAAGTAATATACCTAATTTCAATGATTTACGTAAATCTTAGAGTAAATTCGTTTCATTTTTCCATGTTACCATTGTTTTCGTGTTTAAAAGCCACAATCTAGCATATTTATAAAGTTTTTGTATTTAAAAAAAATGGTGAATTTAAACTGATATTTCAAACAAAAAAAGTCTGTATCATTTTTAGAACTCATAACCTCCAAAAAAATTATGTTTTGAGAGCTCAGGTTGCTTTAAATAATATTTTTTCACAGATTGATTATTATCAAATAAATAGAATTTTTTATTATTTTTTAATAGATTTAGCATTACTGGTTAACTATTTAATTTCAGGTAAGCATTAGTAGATTAAAAGGGTTAAACTTTTTGGAGGTAATACCTAATATTAATATATTAAGTGGTTATATTTTAAAGTAAAACTCAAAAAAAAATTTTTTTTTTGGCGAAATAATCGAATCTACTTTTAAAAAAAGTTCGTGTGATATTTTTTATCTGTTAAATAGATATTTTTATCAATTATCTTTTTATTCAATGTAATAAAAAACAAAATTAGAGAATAGGTTTTTTTGAAAATGGATATTGTAGGTCAGATTTTTTCTAAAACACTCAATTATTTGGAGGTTAGCCTGATTTTTATGATCAGTAAATTATTTGTAGATTATAAAACGAATGATCAGATCTTAGACAATTTTTGCAGCCTTTTACTATTTATACTTGTTTTTAAAACATGCAAGAATATGATATTTTAAATGGAGTCTTTCTCTTTACATTTACTCATTACGATAAAATAAATTTTGAGAAGCTAAATCGAAATTTCTGATTGATTAGAAAACTTTTTTGCTTTGATGAAGTTTTAGTAATTTATATTTTTTTTAATTTTCTCGTGTTATAAATAATTTATTTTACCAAAAAAAAAATTATTCGATATAATTGCTATAAAAACTAAGAGAATTCAGAAGCGCATTGTAAATATGAACTTATTAACAAAATAATTATAAAAAAAGATATTATCATTAAAATAGTGATTTAAATTCTCTTTTTCTATCCATAATTTAATTATTTCTCGCGAGCTATTACATTCTAAATATCCAACTTGCTCACCAGAGAATTTAAATAGTTTTAACTGTAGCAAACTATTATTCAGCTTTGCACTATTTAGTTATTAATATAAAAATTTGTCTTTATGGGTAATATATAGTTTAAAAATTAGAATAATAAAATTTTATATAAAATAAATTGACCATGTTTCAGCCCTTTTGCTTTCTATTATTCTCGATTCTCAGGCTTTATGAATTATATAAGCGGTATTAGAAAATAAACATTAAACTTCTTTATATTATTTTCTGTCACAATAAAAACCTTTTGATTCGAATAAAAAAAGAAAAATATTTAAATTATATATATTCATAGTGTAAAATTGTCTCATTTACCCATTATACGATATTAATCTTATCACAGGACTCTGCAAAGAAATATATTATAAACAAAATTATTATAATTTTAAACAATTTTTACTATTTAACAAAATAATTGAATATTAAATATAGACTCGTTCCATCTAGCTAATTATTTTCTCAAAATTAAATTTTAAGAAGTATAATATATATGATCCTTCATCTTGAAAAATGTTTAAAAAGACTATTTATAAAAAAAATTATTACTTTCAAGTTATATTAGATTAATTTTCAACTTGAAATAATCTCTCTTTTTTTTATTTCTTTTCTAAATGAAAACTTTATAATAGAAAAACATATTTTTTTTGAATTTAAATTTAATGAATGTATAAAAATCCCCATTAGCTTAAATATTTTTTACCTTGATTTGAGAATTACAAAAAATTTCCCTATATACATGTCGTAGATTTACGACTATAATAAATCATTAGCGAAATCATTTTTTTAGATAATCTATTTAGTTTTTTCATTTTTGGAAAAAAGATCTAACAAATTTTCTTTATATAAAGAGTTTTTTTTATAAAGGGGTATAAAATAAGGATTTGTTTTATCTTTATCTTACATTAAATACATTTTACAACATTATCATATTGAATTTTTCTATGCTCCAAAGTTGAAACATGCTATAAAAGAAATTCAAAATACCTTTTTTTCATATAACATTAAATTTTTATATTTAGATAAATTAATTAATATAATCACTCTTAACATAATAAAAAATATCTGAAAAGCTTTATAGACACAAAATAACACTTTAAAGAAATAATCCTAAAACACGTTATTTAAACAGGATAAAGTTAGTTTCAGCTAGATTGGGTAAAACCACAGCGACATATGACTTTTATTTTAAACTTTTATAAATATAAATTTTTATGTAAATAATAATATATAAAAATAATTAGTTCACTTTAGGAATATTTAAATTGAAAATAATACATTAAAATAACAATAATGCATCTTTAAATGGATATTTATACTACTAGAATTTTTCATTGAGGTTGAATAACTTTAAATTATGATAAAAAATTTTGTAAAAGTTTTGTGGATTAAGAGCTTATAATTATTTGGTCATAAAATTTTTAATCAGCTACTTTAAAAAATTGAATAAATTTATTATAATCATAGAACTAGTAAAATCATGTAAAACGACACATCTATATGTTGAGAGTTGGTTTAATGGATTTCAAAAGTTATTATAAAAAAATTACTTATTTTATATACTTCATAAAACCCACTTAACTTTTATTTTAGCAATCTAAACCCCAATTTATGAATTATATGAAATAAAATCACTATTTTATGGAAATAGGGTGAATTATTACTGTTATTAAATTAAAATCACATTTTCCCTCTATGTTTCTCTTCTGGCAGTAAATTTTATGCATGGTTTTAGGAATTAAAAAAATCATCTTTTAAAATGAGATTAATAACAATATATAATATAAGGATAAAAATAATATTAATAAAATAAAAAATAGATTTTTTGTAATATGATGATTTATTTTACAATTATGTGATCGGTTATTTATCTGTAAATAAATCGAAACCATATTTAATAAAAAAAATTATACCCTATTAGCGGATTTAAAACGGTTATCCAAAATTTTTATCCTGTAAATAATATTAAAAATGTTTAACGATCATTTGCACCTTTTACCGACCGAATTCATAAAATTCATAGATGATTTTTAAAAAAATAATAGATAATTCAAGGAAGTATTATCAACTAAAATAAAATTAAAATTGATTATAAAAAAAATTATAGCTAATTTGTCGACCTAAATTCAATTAAAATAGAAAAAAATTGTTTATAATAATTTCAACCAGTTACAAATAAAGGAAATCTGAAGCCTCAGAAATTATACTGATTGAGTAAAAACAGTTACATAACACAAAATATTGAAAAATAAATATATAAATTAACAAGAAATTTTGGAAAAATAATAAAACGATTTTTTTAGGAAAAATACGAAATATTTATTGATAAAGTTTCATTTTATCTTAATAATGAATTAAAAAAGTGTTAAATTTTTTTTGGAAATTCTAACTTTAAATACATATTTCATTAGGTAAAATACAATTTAAAATACAAAAAATTGATATTTATAACATCTTTTCTGTGTATGAAAAAACTTATTCAATGGTTAAAATTATATGATAAAATAATTTGAGAAAATCTTAATTTTTTTCTATATTTTATTGTATTTTTTAGTCATATTTAAAATAAAAAATACACAATTAAAATAAAAATTCGAGGTTTATATTTCCAATTCCAGAGGTAAATGCAAAAGAAATACTCATTCTTTTAAAAATTAAAAAATCAATTATATAAAAAATGGAGGTTATTTTTTTATCTTTATTTCTGAAAACAACGTGCCTTTATCTACAGCCTACTTTTGGGTAAAATCTTTAAAGATTTATCCATACACCAGAGTAGAAAGCATAGCTGGTTAAAAATAAACTTAATTAAGCTTAAATATATTCTTAAGTAAATAAAACCGGTGGAATTCCTCTTTACAATCTATAGAGCTTTTAAACTTTATTTATTTACAGAAATAACTTCTATTTTATTTCTAAAAATAAATAATATTTAAACCACAGGACCTTGACTACAAAAAATACTCTCATCAAACCAATAAAGATCAACTGAATTGACTATAAAATAAAAAACTAAAAGCTACATATCTAAACTTCCAGAATTATTAGTTTAAGGGAAGATTTTTATTTTAACTGATGATAGCAACTTGAATCTTTTAGTTATGAGGCCCAGAAATATAGAAAAAAAAAATTCACGATAAAAAAAAAACTTCTGAAAACCAGAGGCACTAATGTAATATATAATTGCATGATTGGCACATTGGACATTGAAAACTTTAAAACTAAAAGAAATTTTTAAAAATTAGATGAATGCAACCTTTGAGTAGATGTAATATTATGGAAGAAAATTTCACTGGGTGTATTACAATGAAGTATAGTGATAATTATCATCAATGTAAGTTATTTCTTAAAACAGACGAACTTTCAACTAATTTTTCTGGTTAAAACTTAACTATCTTAGACCTTATTCTTCGATGCAGAATTCAATTGAAAAAATGTGATACGTTATAAAACCTGAAATCAAGAGAAGTTTTTTAAGTAATATTATATTTGTCAAAGATTGAGATCCAAATCCTGATTGTAATAAAGTGGAATGGGCAACCAGAAATATCGAGAAAGAATTAATTAAAAATACAAAACTGGTACAATTTAAATATTCCAAAGCTTTAACATAAATTCAGTCCATTCTTTTGGACGCAATTCAGTTTAATTATTTGGCTTTTTGAACTTAATAATATTTCAATTTGATTTTTTTTTAATTCATGTATAGTTTTTATCAATTCAAATTTGATTTATTGTAATTTGTTGTATTTTACACGTATAGATTATTTTTATCTTTAAATGGATTCAAATCGACAAATCACTTTTACTTTGAATTCATATTTACTTTTATTTAATTCTTAATTATAAATACTTTTACGAATTAGCTTTTACTATTTTTAAATTCAACAGACATTTTAAAAATTTGGTAGGGAAAAGGTATAGTTAAAAATAAGATATTTAAATTTATTTTTTCTCATAATTTGCACATGTAATCTAAATATTATCCGAAATCTTACAAACCTTTTAAAAAAAATAAAAATAAAACATGAAAAAAATATTAGAGGAAAATCGAGTGTAATTTTTATCTTTTCAAACCATTTATATACGAAACCTAGTAAGATTTTATTAGTAACCTTAACAAAAAAGTTTTTTTTTAGATATAACAAATACAAAATTATACAAAAATTTAATAAAATCAATCAAATAAAATAATTTTGATTTAAATTAAACATTCAGATTTAAATTAAAATTTCAATTTATAAATATCTTAAAATAAGGTATTTTTATTTATTAGGACATAAAACTAATTTAAGAACCTGTATTAATAATAGAATGTTTTTTTCTTAAATTTAGAGCGCAAACTTCAGGTAAGGTTCTAAAAAAGACGAATACAAACAAACCCCAACGTTTTTTCTAATTTATATTTATTTTATAACAAAAATTAATATCAAAACGTCTTGTAAAAAATCCGAATTAGCATAAATAATAAAAGAGTTAAAAAATGAAATAATGAATTATTTGAAAAAATTCTATAATTTTTTAACTTTATAAAAAATTTTTATACCCAGAAAAAAAATTAAACTTTATCTTATATATGAATCTATAAGATGATAATTTTCATATTTAACTTGAATATTCAGACCAGTGTAAAGCATTAAATTCTACGAAAAGTGATGAAATAAAATTTTTTTACAAAAATTTAAGGTTAATATTAAATAATATTCTCATATATAACATATTAAAATAATATTTTTTATGGATATTTATTAATTATTATATTAATAATTATCAAAATGAATTTTTCAAAAAAGATGCTTATATAAAAAAATAAAGCGTGCTTTTCCCCTATATTAAGCAATCCGTTTCAGTAATATTTTTAGAAATAGATTTGTTAAAATCTATGCTATAAAAAAAAATTAGAATTAAATATATTTATATGAAAATTGTTACTATTTAAAAATTAAAAAATATCACGCACTATTTCTTTCGGAAAAGCAGCCGTTCTAAAAAAAAACGGAGCATAGTAATTTAATTTAAAATAGCTCTATGAAATTTTAATTTTCAGTTCTTTTTTTTTAGAAATTAAACATTTTTAATATTATTATAAATAAATTTATGATAAAAAAACTCCAATTTTTTTTTGATAAGAAGAATGCTAAAAAATTGATTTTATAACATTTTAAAAATTAAATTACAATTTTTTAAACCTATAATTTAATATCAAAAAAAATTATTCTCGATTATTATGAACTTTTTTTTCAAAAAATTAAGTATTTGTCAACCAAAAAAACCTATGGGGTGTATTAAGCTAATTTATTTTACACGAAATCAAATAATTAAATACTTAATTTTCCACGAAAACAAATTATTTAGAACTATTTTCTATGTTTCTTCAGAAAAAAAAATATTAGCACTATAGAATTCAAAAATTAATCTAATAAGAAAAAAAAGCTAGAGGGCTTCTATTGATTTGATTTAAAAATTGAAATATCGATGTATATACTCAAATCCTGCTTATTTTTCAATTAAAGTTGGAACTTCAAATGTGAATGTTCTTTTTTTGAAAAGAAAAAAAGAAAAAAGAATCTAGGTTAAAATTATACTAAGTTCCTATTTAATTAAATATTTTGCGAGTAAATTAGAAAAAAAGCTCTTGAAATTATTTTTATTCATTTATAGATTCATTAAAAATAAAAATTCTTAATAAAGAAAAAAATTATGTATATTTAAGGTCAATTTCTAAGGGTTTTTAAACCATACGAAACATATTGAAACTTTTTTTTTTCTACTTGTAGAGATATTTTAAGTTTTTCTAACAGAAAATTTTTATACTTATGTCTTTTATATACTAAACATATTTACAAATAGTCTAAAATTGAAATTTATATTTATTCACACACACAAGTTTACAATAAGACAAATCTAATCTCCAAAATTATAATTTTTTTATTTTATAAAGCTTTTAAAAACTTAAATATTAAATCACATGAAATTTTCAAACTGTAGTACACCTGCTGTTAGTATTTATTTTTATGAAAATTTACCAAAAAGCTGGTGAAATAAAAAATAACAGCTTGCTGAAAAAAATAAAATAAATATTTATTAACTAAAGATAGAGTTGAAATAATATATATATTTTTTATCGGTGCAATAATTTTTATTTTAGTCTAATACTTTTGAAATTAATTTTCAAATCTATAATTATAGCTTTATTTCTATTAATATTTTTTCTATAAAATATTTTATAGTTTTCTGTAGAAAAACAAGGATGGATTATACCTCAATTTTTTCTATTTGGGATATTTATAATTTATTTATATTTTGAATTTTTAAATTCTATTCATTCATATAAATCAATAATTGATAAATCTTCCAATAATTCAAAATTTAAAATTCAATATTAAAAAAAAAACCAGAAGATTTTCAACTTTTTCTGGGCATATTTGTTTGGGAAATTTTAATTATGTTGCAATGTTTGATTTAATTGCTGCTTCTTTAAAAATAAGGTTTTTTTTCTAATTTTACTGCTAAAATAATACCAATTTTTTGGGAAATATTCAAAATTAAATGAATTAAATTCCAAAAATTCTTCAATTCACCTTTTCACTATCGATTTCAAAAATAGTGAATTATTTTTTTTAAAAAATGGTAATTTATAATTAGATTTAGTGAAAATTAATTCAAAAATAGTGAAAATCGAATTGAAAATAATAATTTATAATTGGATGCAATGTCAATTAATTTAAATATAATAAATTTTGTCGATAAAAAAAATTAAAAACGGTTTTAAATGGTAAATTCTAATCGTTAAATTTTAAATTATAATTCTGAAAGATTTATATAGAAATTTTTTGGCGTACAGAAGTTTTAATCCAAGAGCTACATATTTCCTTTTTAGTAAAATTTTTGGTATATAATTATACGTTTTTTACTCGTTGAAAGTAGTTGCAGTAAAAATAATAATTTTTAAATTACTAAAGGAGGCTAATGAGAGTTCATTTTGAGGAAAAAAAATTTATTAAGTAAACCATTCGCTATAGGAAAATATAATCATAATCAAAATAATATTAATGGAAAAAATATACTAGATCAAATAAAATTTCAACATTTTGAAAAAGATGGAGTCTTTTTTTAATTATATACGTCAGTTTAATCGAAAATTTTGATGTTTTTTAATGATATATTTCCAAATTAGAAAATTTGTAAAAAATTAGTAGGAAAGCGAATTCTCTCAAGGAAAATCTCTGAAATAAGTCAAAAATTTGAAAATTATACTAAATCATTCAATAATAGTATTCAAAAATTAAAATGATCCATAGCTCTATTTAACAGATTCTTAATGAAGATGAATTATATAGTGTACTTTGTTTTAGCAAAAATTTGTAAAAATTATTTTTTTTCCAATAAAAATAAAAATTATTCAAAAAAAATAATTATTTGCTCTAAACACCATTCAAATTCCTACTTAAGTTAATAGAAAAATAAAAAATCATTTTTATTTTGTTCAATAAAAATGAAAAATTTAATTTGGAAAATTCATTGGATAATTATATTATGCGAATTGGCCAGTAAAATTGATATGAAAAAAAATTCCCTAATAACTAGTAATTCTCAATATGTAAAAATATTTCGTGTAATATAAGATTCTCATATATATGGAGGGGTCCCTAGCTCAAGAATCTTTTTTCTCTTCAGTTTAAAGATTCAAAAGGTTTCCTCTACACGCTAATATCTTAACATAATTCTGAAAAGTTAGATTTCTTTTAAGTCATAATTTTTTATAAAATTTATGTTATTTTTTTAATTTTTTTGTTCATTATATGTATTTTTTTTTTAGGTTTTGTATTTCTTTATTTATTAGAAAAAAAAGTTAAAATTAGAAATTGTAATAGCATTAAAGATATTATAATTATCTGGAAACCGTTATTATTTTAGTAAAGTTTAAAAATAGGTGTAATTCTGCGCATGCTATCCGAAAAACAGAAGGTCAGAATTAGTTGTATTAAATTTTCTGTTCCCGAATATTGGGTTCAGTATTATTATTAATTTTAATTTTTTTAAGTTTTAACGGTTTCATATTTTACAATATCAACCTAAATTCGTACTAGTGATAATTTATGTTCCTCTTGAATTATATTTAATTCTGATGGCTCCAATAATTTCTTTATGTTGAGATATTCAAAGAACCTATACATTCTTTTTCAAAATTACAACATGGTAAATAATTATCTCTTTTTATTTCCAATAAATGCTTTCTAATCTTTGTGAAATCATATCTATTTCATAAAATCATTTTATGACTATTTCTTTATAATTTTTGAGTTCAATTTATATTTATTGGATTCAATTTTGTAGTTTTAAGCATTAATCTAATAATAATTAAAGACAATATATATATATATATATATATATATATTTAATTTATTCTTATTTTTTATCACTACGATTTTCAAGAAATTAATTGATAGATCTCAAAAACTTTATAGCATATAATTTTTTTCGAATTAGAATTTACATTATTCCAATTTTTCTCACTTTTTGCCGATTAGACTTACAATTTACCAGCATATTTTGCTATTTTTTAATTAATTTTCACTGCATCTAATTATTTTGCTCTATTTCATAACCAATTTTCGCTAGCATTGGATTAAAATGTACTAAATCGAATTAGGATGTACTATTTACAAACCAATTTCCACTATATTTGAATCCAGTATATTATACCCAATTAATATTATTATTTTTGAAATTTCTATCTCTATTAATGTAAATTTTGGTGAAAAAGGTGTATATATTCGTGCCAAAAACTAAAATATTTAAACAATATTATTCAAACAATAAACTGAATCACAAAAAATCTTTCTTAAAAAAATGTATTTAATTTCTCTCTTATAAAATTTTTTACTTTTGGCTTAATAATCAATTTTGTGCTCTTTTTCCGTATTATAATTCTAAAAAAACAGTTAGACATTAAAAATCTGAAAAGCCATTTCTAAACCAGCAATTTTAGGAAAAATCTGAAAATTTTGTATAAAACTGAAACAATTAACATATTCGTGCAAATCTAATAATTCAATCAATAAAATCTAAAAATTAATGCATGAAAATCTGAAAAAAAAAATAGGTGTAAATAAATAACATCATGGGAATTAAACTTTAGCATAATCAAGTCAAAGCTTATATACCGAAATTTTCGGATTCAATTATTATAATATATCTGTAAAAAGAGATATTTTATAGGTGAAAATATTTCAATACAAGAATATTGAGCAAACAATATGAAAAAAAGTATCAGATAACACGCTATCTATATATATTATAATTTATGATGTATTAAGATATCTGAGTTTAAGTGGGACTATAAAATTAATATGATGTTTTGGATCATATCCATATCAATAATACGATGCAATAAAAATAATCAAATATGTTAAGGACATAGATTTTATGATTTAGGTAAAATAAAATTATTAGATTTTATTAAATATATTGAAAAAGTTTCGAAGATAGTAATGTATTTTTTTATATAAATTCACATAAATAGACATAAAAGTTACACAAAAAATTAAATCAAGATAAAAATTAACTCACTGCATCTTATGCATATTACAACTTCTTAGACAAAATAAACTTAATTAAATGATTTAAAAACTTCAATTAGAAAAGCGAAATCAACCAATACTAACATACATAGTAAGTAATCCTTTTAAACCAGTTAAAAAGCTTCTACAAATTTAACCACTCCAAAAAAATTAACCCTTTCAAATCAGAAACCAAACCAACTGCTTGAAATAATCTGACAACATCATCCATATAACCACCACCACTACTACTACTACTACTACTACTACTACTACTACTACTACTACTACTACTACTACTACTACTACTACTACTACTACTACTACTACTACTACTACTACTACTACTACTACTACTACTACTACTACTACTACTACTACTACTACTACTACTAC
>LSSL01000096.1:13057-24532 GCA_001953115.1 Smittium mucronatum | reverse complement strand
GAGAACCATCTAGAAACAGGAGGAACCGATCGTTTAGCACAGCTGAGACATAGTCTAGTGCACAAGTCCAGTGTTCGACAGTCAGACGGATCTCAGCGTCTAACAGCTATTTGTAGGAAAGCCGTGTCGATCAAACCCACGTTTGGGTAGGAGCCTAATTTTATTAATCCTGTTAGAAGTAGGCTCTGACTAGGAGCTCAGTAGATTCAATGAACTGTTGTTCATTGACAAAGAGCTTAATTCATGACTGCACGTAATCTCAGTCATCCAGCCTACTTGAAGCAATGCCAGGGGGGGGGTCTTTCGGTTGGTAGATTGAACCCTTATCCCGTAGGTACGCAGCCGGTAGTCCGGCAGAGGAGCTTATTGTAGTTAGGATAATAGTCTTTTTCTTTTTTTCAAATTTTTTTAGTATAGTTTTTAATGACGTTATCTTACAATAAAATTCCGTGATAAAAAAAAAAAAAAATCGCTTTATTAATTATTGAGTTAAAATTTAATTTGTAAGTATTTTTTAAATTAGTAAGTTGAAATAATTTCGTATAATAATTAAAAAAAATATGAAATATGAAGTGTCAAATTTAACTTTAAAAAATGGATTTTTTTATTTAAAATTTTTTTCACTCAACATATACTAAGAAAAAAAATTTTCTCTAATAATTTTTTGGGATATTTTTATTCCGTTTTTTGATTTTTGTAAAATTCAAACACTTTTTTTTTGTTATTTATTTCTTCATCTATTTCCACAATCTCTGAAGTTTTTTTGGTTTATTAAACTATAAATATTTATGATAATTTTCTTTTCTTAATATTTTCGAAATTTGTTGTTGTTTTTTAAAAAAATTGACGATTTTTTCTAAACTCACATACATAAAATTTCTCAAATTACCAAACTTCACTATTAAATTCCAATAATTAGCCAATTTTTCGAATTTTAATTTTTAATATTTAGAAATGTGTAAAATCACTTTATTGATATATTTCAATATTCTAATTTAGGCCGGAATATTTTCTACTCACGTTTAAATTTCATTTACTATTATCCATACTATAATTTTTTTAAAACTCAATAAAACTCAATAAAAACTCTATTAATCATATCATAAATTCAAACAAATTATCATCATCAGATCTCAAATAATAATAATAATAATAAACAAAATTATTGTATTTTTATTTTTCTTGTTTATTTATATATATAAATATATAAGGGCTTTTTTAATTCATTTGCTTTAAAATAATTATAAAATTTGGTCGCAAAATCCAGTAGAAATGTGCTAGTCTAAAACTTAAACAAAAAATGGGTTTATAAAAATCTTTTTTTGCGAAATATTTTATTTTTTTGGAAATTATAGAAATGAATATTTTTCTTAAAAGAAATTTTGGAAATAATGCTCTTATATTCTAGAAGAAATAATTTTTTAATTACTTAATACATTTTTTTATGGATATTTTTTAGTTTTAGTTTTTCGAAATTAGCAAAAAATTCTGTAATTAAAAGCATTTAATCCGATAAACCCTAAATAATGATGAGAAATACTTGAATATATGCGTAATACAATCAAATTTTCAAAAAAAAAGTATATTTTCAATACCGAATATTTCTGTTGTATATAGCCAATATTAAAACATACATTAATATATTGACTTTATCAAAATATATAAATTATAAAATTTATTTAGGAAATACTAATTTTTCAATACCATTTAGAAATCAAATAAATTTTAAATCTTATACAATAATTATCCTGAGAGGTACTTTTCTTAAAAAAAAAATTAAAAAAAGTAGTAATATATTTCATTTATCCCATTAAAAATAGGAAGAAATATTTAAAAAAATTCAAAAAAATTGTGTAATGATTTAAATAGAATTAAAAATAGAATCAAATTAAAATTAAAATTAATTTTTTTTTTTTTTAATTCGAATGCTAATTATATTTAGCTATATTTGACATGTTTTATAAAAAAGAGCCGAAATAATTGTTCATCGAAATTATTTAATATTTAACACTAATATATCAATATATATATATATATATAAACCTCTTTTCACATTATATTTTCAAGGGAATTATTCCATTTTCGTATAACTGAATTGTAACGTTGTTAGAATTTTATTTTTAAAAATAAACTGATCGCTGAAAAACTCGAGTTTGAAAATAAAAAACAAGAAAATTAGCCTTGAATGGAGGTTTTTTCTTGGTATTTGATTATTTTGGTTTTTAGTATAAAATGATCATTTGATTAAAAATAATTAAAAAAAAGAAATATAATAATTTTTACCAATTTTAAAGCTTTGACAAATTTAACAGTATCAGTTTTAACTTTTTTAAAATTAAAATTTCTAGGATTGTAAAATACATGAAAAATAATCAATTTAATTTTAAAATATAACAGTGGTAAATTGGAAAAAGAAAACAGTATATTATATGTGGATATATTTAAGAAAAATAATTATTAGTTTATTTTAAAACTCATTTACAAAAAAATTACTTTCACGAGCTATATATTAGTATTCATGTAATGAAATACTAATTCTAAATAGTAATATAAAAATAGAAATGTTTTATTGGTATGTGAAAATTCTGAAAATATTTTTAAATATATTGGAAATTTTTTTTTACGGAATACATAAAATAAAAATACCTTTAGAAAATTTTAATTTTATCAATATAGCGATAAAAAAGTATAAAATTAGAACATTTTATCTCAATAATAAATTATAATGTGTATGGATTGCGTGAGTATATTATCGTAAAAAAAATATCGATATCGAAAATTTCACACCCCAAGATTGAATTATTATTTTCTAATTTACATACATATAAAAAATCCCAGCAGAAAATCTGTAATTTTTTTGAAGTACATCTTTTCAATTTTTTATTATTTCTATCCAATTTAAAAATTTTAAAATAGCACAATTTTTATAATATAATATTTATTAATAAGATTTTGTTAAAGATTTATAAAACTCTAGCTTAAAAATATATTATTGTGTTAAAGTTATTAAAGAAACATGTATGTGATATAAAAAGGATTAAATTGTAAAAACGAATCAAATTAGATTGAAAGAAAAAAAATGAAGTAAATCTTAATCAAATTGTGTTAATAAAAATCAAAAGTTAATTGGTGCGTCAAATTAAGTAAAAAAAAATCAATTTAGGTATAAATGAATAAATTTTAAATCAGATTAGGTAAAAAAATGTTTAAAGGATGCTCCATTTTGAATAAAAAAATAATCTATATTGACTAATTAAAATAAAAAAAGATATAATTACCCATTGCTCATGCGAAGTTATACCCATGAAACTCGACGAAATTTGAACCCCATAAAACTGATGTATTTCTTCAAAACTAAAATAAAAATTTTCAGTTTTTTAAAACTTTTAGGGTTTTTGGGGTTATTTGATATCATCCTGGGCATAATTTTATTTTCCAATTTATAAAATCATTTAGAATTTTCGATTTTAATTCCTAAAATTCTATTAAAAGAGGTAATTTTATCCACTTCTGTGTTATTATAGAAAAATTTTTAGTGTTAAAAACGTGTAATCTTGCATAAATTTTATTTTTAGGTATTCTTTATTTCATTTATTCTATCAATTTTAACCCTTTCAAAACCGGCGGGAATAAAATAGCTTTTATTTTCTATTTAATGCTATCTATAAAGAAATAATATTTAATATATATTGTATGAATCAAGTAATTGGGACAATTAAAATTTTTATAAGATGCAAATCGGATTAGGTAAGATTTTTGATCTGGAAGGGTTAAAAATATTTGTACTTAATCTGATTTAAAATTTTCCCATGTGTACTTAAATTGATTTTTTTTTACTTAATTTGATACATAAACTAACTAATGTTTTTTATTAATACGATTTGATTCAAATTTACTTAATTTGAATTTTTTCAATCAAATTTGATTTGATTTAATTTTTTAACCTATAAAAAAATTACAAAATTACAAAAAATTACCAACCTGGACCCAAAGCTTAAACGGTATGGAGGCCCTAGTGGGACGGGATGGGATTGGTTAATAATTTTACCATAGATATTTGTATAGTATTTTTATTGATAAATTCAAAAATAAATAAATAAAATTACCATAAAAAATCAAAATACAATTATATTTATATAACTACAAAATTTAATCTATAAATAAATAAAGCCAAAAATATAAAATTGGTATTTTATAATAAAACCAATATCTTGACATAATAGAAAATCTCTCAAATAAGTTTATTTGAGTCTTATAAATGTCCAAAAAAATCTTTTAATATTATGTAATATTTTCTTGCATAAAAATTTTCATTTTATATATTACTTCATGATAAATTATTATTTATTTTGAAAAATATCCATTTCTATGGCTTTGATAAATATGATTAGGAAATATAGTGCCCAATAAAGTATTATATTTATACTAATCGAATTTAGGTATGAAATTAATAAAAAATCAGCAAGTTCTAATAAAAACATAATTCTTAAATTGATGTTAAAGCATAGCAGATCTAATTAGGATCTAATCACTGAATTTAATTACATTTAATTAAATCTATACGGATATAAATACTGGAGTTTTGTGAGTTCTATTTATAAAAGTTCTTTTTAAGAAGAAAAATAAACATAAGAATAATAAAATAATTAACTGGCTGGTAATTTTAATCATTTGTTAAAATTTAATAAAATTAAAAAGCTTCATCTAATATAGAAAAAATAACTTATATAAGAGAATAATTCGGCTTTTTTTAGATAATTAATTAAAACATAGAATAATGGAGGTAACATAAAAAAAAGAATTCTTGATTTGCATAATATTTCTGTATTATAATTTCTTTGGTTATTTCAAAATGAAGCGTTGTATTAATAATTGAAATATTATATCGTAGTTTTTATTTTCAATTTAAAAATATTTTAATTTAAAAGTTTTATTGAGAATTTTTTTCACTGATAATTTTTGAGTTCCACACAAATTTTATAAAATTAGATACATAAGTGATATTTTTTATTTTTATTACCATAAATATATAAAAATCCCTTTTTTTAAAAAATAAATGGTACCAAGAATATTTTATTTCCAAGTATAGACTTGTCAAAATTAAAATTTATTTTTTAAAAATGTGTAAAAAGAAAAATAATAATATTAAAACTCTTCTAAGATTTTTCCATATTTTAAAAGGAGCTTTGAAATATGTACAAAAAAATTGGAAATAATTTTGAGAGAATAAATTAAATTTTTTATCAATTTTTTTACCAAACGTCTTTTTATATTTTTTTACATTAAATTTAAAATTATCTAAAAAAATATTTTACCTGGAAACAATATTTTTTATTTTTGAATTAAATTATAAAAAGATTTTTCGTGTGTTCTATTTTTATTTAATGATAAAAATAATAAATCCATATAAAAAAATATTTTAAAAAATTATAACTAAACTATATGGATTTTAATATTGGGTTTAATTTTAATCCTGCCATAATATAAGTTACTAACTTCAGTTTCGTCTCTATCAAAAAAATACGAGTTTTTTTTTACAGAAAATAATCGAGATTAGGTTTTATTCAGTTTAAATTTTGACTAAACTACTTATACAATTAAATAAGACTATTTTTTTAAGAAAGATGAAGCTTATATATATTGTGAAATCTTATTGGAAATAAAATTAGTAATTTTTTTGTAAAATAATGTATTAAAAAAAGTTATTGAGAGTAAAAGATAGTTCTATTCTCAGAGCTATATATGGATATAAATTTCTATTTTCTGAATTTCTAAGGTTTATTTTAGTAATTCCTAACTTTCAAATATCCCATACGGGCATTGTTAAACTAGGCTGTATGGTTCTGGATACAAAAAATTCTTTGTTTAAACTCTAAAATTTTTATAAAAAACTGACTTATAACTTTTAGAGCATCTTTAGAATATACTCCTACAGTATTCATAAAGATTGGTTACAAGCTATAAAAATTCGATATTTCTGCCATTAATTCCCTTTAAAAAGCTGCTAAAAGCTGTTTCATTTCTTCAATAAAATATTGTGCTATTTTTTTGCAAGTGGTTTACAAGACTACCCATCAAAATTTGCTTCATCCTGAGAAGCATTATCCCTTATTTGATTTTTTTAAGCATAAAATTTTAGATATATCACTACTTCTTAAAAAAAAATTATAAATTTCTTTAGAATTTAAATCAATAAATATTTTTAGATCCATAAACTAATCTCAAAATCAAAAAAACAAGGTATGTCATAATTATGAAAATTTATAAAATGAAAAAAAAGCATTAACTACTTTTAAAATTGATGTTTAAACAATTAATTATCAATATTAAATCCAAAAATAAATCGATTTCGATAAAAAATTTTTGTTTAATTTATTATTCTTTTTAGTATTGACCCAATTTTTTACACTTCATATATAATTTTTTAATTTAGGTTTTTAAAAAATAATTGTTATTTTTGCAATTAATTTTATAATTTTTTTTACAATTTTTTTTATAATTTTCAAATAAAAAAATAAGATAAGCGAGTTATGATTTTCATTTTTCATTTAAATGTTTTTATTGCAAATAATTAAGGTTTTAACTTATATAAAGCCAATAAAAATGATTTTTTCTGAAATCAAATAATATCTTTTACTGTATAAAATTATAAAATTTCCAGTAAATTAAAAGAATTTATTTCATCTAAGACATATAGAAACATTATAAAAAAAAATTAAATTGTAAAATATTCAAAGATAAAGGAAAATTGTTCATAATTGAATATAATTTAAAGTTTTTAATTGTATGAGCTGTAAAAACCATAATATTTTAGCTTAATTTTTTTATATTCTATAAACACGTTTTTTGGATAAATAAGTAATAATATTATAAAAAAGAAGATTATTAAGTTTTATAAAAAAAGAATTTATAACTCTATTATTCGGAAATCATATTATATTGGTTTAATTGTGATAAATAATATTTTATTTTTAGTAAATAGCTAATAATAACAATAATAAAATTAATATTTTATTTTTTTTAGTAATAAATTTTAATAAAAAATATTCTTAAACTAATTAAAAATTAATGCTTAGGTTTTTTATTTCTTTATTTAGTCTGATATCTGGGATATTTAAAAATTACACTAAATAAACATTTATGTTTCATTTTAATGTTTTAAAATTCTGTTATTTTGTAATAAATAGGTGCTTCACACATTCAAAATACATATATTAAATCCATATTTCATTAAATTTTCTAACATTAATGAAATCCCCACGGATTTTTTTATAAAAATATTTTCCAAATTTCCAATGAGACTTTATAAAAAAAACTCGGGTTTATATTTATCATGCCTGAATTATTACTTCTAACACAAATCCTGATTTATAATTCAAATTATTATTTTGAATTTATAAATAATTTTTAAAGATTTTAGCTGGTAGTTCTAATATTTTTTTAGATGATTTAGAAAAAAAAAATCTTGATATAAATTGAAAATTTACAAAAGGTGGAAGAAAATAATATTTAAAAAATTGAGTCCTTTAAAGGAATAATTTTTATGAATTTTTCAAAATTTAGGATGCCTATATGGCTTTATTCAATTTATACTGTAAAAAATCTAAAACTATATTATATATCGTTCAAATTGGTAATAATATATATAAAGGGATAATATTATGAAATTTTTGAGAATTAATTTAATGATAAAATAATTTTTTGTTAAATTTAAAATAAAATAGTAAAAATATCAAAGATAACTAAAATCTCAAAGAAGAAAATAAGATTATAAGTGATAATAGTTTATTATTCTTTTTTTATTTATTTTTTTACAAATGCTATACTGGAAACCCAAAAAAGCTCTTTTTTCTTTAAAAAATTTTTCCACAGGAATTTGAGCCAGTTTAAATATTATTTAAACAAAAAACATATAGAAAAGTAGCAGTTAAAATTTTTTTCAACTATAAAAATTAGATTTTGACAAAAAAAAACTTTTTAAATGAAAATTCGATTAAAATTATTATGAGCCTCTCCGGTTTCTTCATCTAATAATATTATATTTTTAATGATTTTTATAGAAAAGCTGTTTATAAATTATTACATCTAATCGATTTCCATACATTCTAATAATTTTTTTAAAAAAAACAATAAAATTTATATAAATGGAGAAAAATATGGACTTGGGTTGGTATCATTGATTTTTAACCTCTCTCCATTAATAGGAAATTATATCGAGACTAATTTAATTATATACTTTGATAATATTAATAAAATAGTGCGGAAACTTATTATTTAAATTTTTTTAGTCTGTTTTTATGAATATCTACTTTATACACATAATATCTAATTTATAAAATTATTAACTTTCTAGTTGTTTATTTCGGATTTAATAAAGCCTGTTTTTTTTTTCAAAAATTCATCGCCAAGAAGAAATGATGTTTAAGAGAGAAGCACCAAAATTTTTTGGCTTAAAATAAATATATATTTTTGATCTTTGATCTTCTATTTAATATTTATCTATCAATTTATTGTTTTTTTACCTTCTTTATATATACCACTATTGTCTCAAAAAAATCATTTCTGAAAATATACTGTCAAATTATGTATAAAATCTTTTATTTTTATATTTGAAAGATATTTTTTTAAGATAAATAAGGTTGATATTGAAACAAAAGAATATTTTCGAAAATTATACTTATTGAAATTTTATTTTGAAAAAATAATAATACAAAAATGGTTATAAAAACGGTTTATGATATTTTTTTAAGTAATTAATTAAAAAATTAACGCATAAAAATACTTATAAATTTAAAATAAATTTTGGCGTTGGATTTTTTCAGATGATATTATCTGCAGGTGTATAATAATTCAAAATCAAAATTAATAAAAAAAAAATTTAGCTTTATCTTTGAGATTTTTTTTTCTAGGAAAACTCGAAAAAAAATTTAATAAATCGTGTTAAATTGGTTTTTATTATATTTTAATTAGATAAAATACACAGAACAAAACCCAAATGTTTTTATATCATTTTTTTTGCACATATTATATACCGGCTTTTTCGACCATTTTATTCTATTTTCTTGCTATTAAAATTATTTAGTGATAAATTGTGAGTAAAATAAGGTAAAATTATCGGAAATTTTCTTTCAATTATTATTAAATAAATTCCATAGGAATTCCAATAAATTATATCAAAATATTGGTTAAATTTTCATCTAATTTATTTACAAATACTTTGATGTTTTTAATTTTTAGAATTGTAAGGGCTATATTATAAAACGTTCAAAAGATTAAAAATATTAATGTGGTCTAAAAAAATATGTAAAAATATTTTCAACTTATATGATTTTTTTTATTGAATCCTTTCTTTAATATTTGTGTATTTAAAGCCGGTTGTATCTTGAATTATTTATTTTATTATCTAAATTTAAAACCTTATAATCATTGTTAAGATTTCAAGTGATTATGTGTCAATTAAAGTGAAATTAAATGGGATAAATTTTTTCTTTTTTTAATCCTTTAATTTATTTATTATTATTTTTTTTGCAATATTATAAAATTTTCGTATAGATACCTTATTATTTATTTATTTTTCAATTTTAAATATACTATTATCATAAATTACAAGTTCAATAAATAATATAGTAATTATAAAGATTTCAGTTTTAATATTTTTTGAAAAAAAGTTTTGATTAAAATATCACAATTTTCACCAAAAAAACGTGCGTTCATCTAAAAAATGGCCAAAAAAATTTATTATTATGCGATTTAATCGATCTGTATTATAATTTAAATATTTATTTTTTTACATACTTCCGTGATTTAGTTTTTAATATTGATAATATTTTAGGTCTTTAAAATATTATCAATATGGCTAACCCTATGAGAAGAAAATTTTAATTTTTCTGAAATTAAACTTAATATCACGACATGGCTTTTTTTGATTTTATGTTTAATTTAACGCCATAATTTTTTTTTTGTTTTTTTATAAAGGCTAAATTTTAATATCAAAGAACTATTATTTAAAGATATTCAAAAAGTATCAACCTGTTATTTTCCGAATATTTATATTCCTTTTTAAACAGACCAATACTAAAAATATAGGTTTAATATATTGGAATAATTTTTTTGTTATTATACACATCGATTCACAGAAAATCTGAAATTTCTCTTGACTTTATTTATATAAATAAAAATAAGTTAATATTTCGTGAAAATCTTTTATTTTAACATAAATATGAGTTTTCAAGTATTAGAAATATAAAATACTGAAAATCAGACCCATAATTTTCAATGAAAAATATAAAATATTGCAAAAAATAAAAATTAGTAAAGGGTAACAAAAAGTTTAAAATATTTATTTTATGTGTAGTATGAGGTTATTTTATCCTCATTTATTTTTAATATTTTTTTCCCGAAAATATTCAAACGTATGTGATTTTGATTTTTTTAATCATATTCCTGGATAAATTTTATTTAATAGTGAAAAAAAACCTTTTTTTATTATGTTAAAATTAGAAAACTCTAGTAATTATTTTCAGTTAGTATGGATTTAATGATTTAAAATTTTAAATCATATTATTTTTTTTGAATCATTTAATTAAAATAAAACCTATAAAAATAAAAAACATTCTATCGATTTAAATTTTTAGTGAATTTCATATTTATATTGTTTTATTAATAATAAGATATTAAAATATGCAAGTGAAGCACAGTTGAAAAATGAAATTTTTTCAATTATGTTAAATTTACATATAATATAACCTTTTTTTACAATATAATTATCATTTTATTATTAAAGGCATTACAATAAGTTTTTTTATAATAAATAACATGCAGAACACATTTAAAACTTACAATAAGATTAAATTTCCATTAAAAAAGGATAAATAATAGTACCAAATTATTAATAAAAAAGTCCAATATTTATATAACTTGGATATATTTTAGTTATTGGCTATAATTGATGTTATTTGATAATGATGAGATATAACCATCTAGTTGTGTTCTGATAAAGATAGAATAAAAATAAAATCATGCTCAAAATTACCAGTAACGAAGAAAATATATTTTGGAATCACAACGACGTATAGCATAAAATTGTGTATCATTGCAATAAATTAAAAGTATTTTTATTTCGCTAATGTTACATCCGCAATGGTCTAGTGGCTAGGATCCGACGCTCTCACCGTCGTGGCCGGGGTTCGATTCCCCGTTGCGGAGAAAATTTTATTCCAAGAGAACCCACTGTGTGTGTGTAACCTTCTTGCTATGAATAAAATGGGTTTGTAATATGGGGTATCTTTTTGAATTCAGACTTTTTTTTACTAGATGAACCATTGGTCAAATAACTAATCAAGTTTTTTGGACGAATTATTATTCTTTCTATCCAATAAATTTATTGGTATTAGTAATCAATAATTAGGCTACTCGCTCCATTACAAATTGAATTATACTAATTTTTTCTAATTGATTTATTCACCAAAATAATTA
>LSSL01000096.1:0-12626 GCA_001953115.1 Smittium mucronatum | reverse complement strand
TTTTATTCCAAGAGAACCCACTGTGTGTGTGTAACCTTCTTGCTATGAATAAAATGGGTTTGTAATATGGGGTATCTTTTTGAATTCAGACTTTTTTTTACTAGATGAACCATTGGTCAAATAACTAATCAAGTTTTTTGGACGAATTATTATTCTTTCTATCCAATAAATTTATTGGTATTAGTAATCAATAATTAGGCTACTCGCTCCATTACAAATTGAATTATACTAATTTTTTCTAATTGATTTATTCACCAAAATAATTAAAACTTTTTTGAATTCCTAAATTTCCTAATTAGGAAGGTAGTAAAAATTTAATAGTAAAGCTCCTGAATTAATAAAGAATCTCCCATATATATCCTTTAGTTTGTTTTTATTTTTTTGTATAAATTCCTTTATATTTATACTCGGAATTTTCCTTTTAATCGAGCGGGATTTTATCAATATCAAACATTTGATAAAATAGAATGTATATTACAAGGTATATAATAATGCTTTTTATGAATTATTTTTTTTAAAAAAGTAAGAAATGATCAGATAAATGTAATTTTTTTTTTTATATATAAACTTTTTATATTATTTTAAATGCGTTTTTTTTATTATTCTTATTTTTTTGATGTATATAATGCTTTTTTTCAATATCTCCGGTAAAACTATCAAAATTTAAAAGGTATCTTAAAAGGATCAAATTGGTTTATTACAGACCTTAAATTAAATCGGATAGTAAAATATCTTTGCTTTTATGTTAATATAATCAAAATTTTTTTTATAAAATTGATAATATCTACTTATATTTTTTTCAAAAAAAGCAATAATTAGTAAAAATTGATTTTTAAAAAAGAAAAGAATTATATTTTGGTTTCTTAAAGTAAAAAAATTCGAAAAAATAGAATCTTTGATTTTTTAAAAAAGTTTAAAAAAGTTTTTATTTTAAGAAATTATTTTGAGAAAATAATATTTTGCTTTATAACCATGAAAATGATGAAACATAAAGTAGATACATCAAGAATTATAAAAAATTAATCTTCTGAGTTTAATTTTAATATGGTTAAAAAACATTTACATTAAAATAAAAAAAAATTAATTCAATTAATTATATACATATATCATATAAAAAAAAAATTTAATAAAAATAATTATAAATATTAAAATAAATATTAAAACGAAAATAAAACGATTATAATTGATAATAAATGTAAAAAATATTTTAAAAAATATTTGAGAAAATTCAAATGACGCATAAATTGATTTAATTTATGAATTTTAAGATATATGGTTTAAAAAAAATCAGCATCGTTCGAGCTATAGACAATAAGAGAAAATATTTTAATAAATAATACTAAAGGAATTTTTTTTCTCAAAATATATAATTATCTAGAAAAATAATAATAATAAATTAAAAAGTTAAAAAGATTGGAAAAAAAAATAATTAAAAGTCAAGAAATTTTTAATTTTTTTTTTAACTATTGCATATGATGAACTATTAAAAAGTGTAAAAATTTTTTTGTAAAGCTAAAGTAATTTGAATTTTAATAAATTATGAATTTTATAAATAACTATCAATTCGTTTATATATTAAATGATTCGAAATTCTTAAAAATAGAAAATAAATTTTAAACAAAATTATAAAAGAAGAAATGATGCATATTTTTTTTATTAAAAATATTTTCCAAATAACTTTTTGAATTATCATGGTTTAATATATATATATATATATATATATTAAATCAGTTCTAAAATTTTAATAGGTGAAATTTTATATCTCTTTTACTATAAAAAGTTATATGTTTAAACGTGGAAAAAAAACAATACATTAAATTAATGATTTTATTTTAAAAGTAAATTTAGAAGAAACAATAGTAATTTTAGAGAAAAAAGATAATAAAAATATAAATTGGATGTATAAATGTAAAATATTCGTCAGATTAAATATTCTATTTATTATTAAATGGTGTATTTTTGATAATCCTATTAAAAAAATAATATAAATTAGCTTCCATAATGTGTTAATTAATAAAAAAGCTCTTTGAATTAATTGAAATTTACAATCTTTAAAATTATCCAGTGAGAAGATTATTTATTGAAAACTAGTCTATCCAGTACATTTTTTGATATGAATCCAATATAAAACATATTTAAGAGTTTTTTTTTTTTCATTTTGGCAGTAAATTCTACAAATAAACCTCAAAATAAATAAAAAAAGGGGTTTTAATTAATCTATGATCCTATATGGATATAAATTTAAGAAAAAATAAATTTATAAATAATATAACCATGATTTTGGGATTTTCCTTAATAAATTCAAATTTTTGTTATGAAATATAATTAATCCAAAAAAAAAGCTTCTTTTTGTTAATTTGAATAATTTTTTGGATATAAATATTTAAATATTATTTATTTATTGTTTCAATACACCTAATTTTGCGTTAAATTATTTTTTTAAAAATTTTCTAAATTTAAGGTACAATAAAGCTAGTAAATGTCTATTAAAATATATAATAAAAGTAGTTAATTTTAAATATTTTTTTCTAAAAAAGTTATTTGATAACTAATATTTTTATACTTGATTAAAAAGGGAAAAAATAATCAAAAATTTAATCAAAAATTTAAAGAATAAAGTTATAAATACTGTAAAAAATCCATCTTACATGTGCGTTGAATTTATATATAAACGAAAAGAAATTTTCACAAATATGATGTTGTAAAAAAATATGGTCTAAATTTTTTGTGTTATTTTTTAATGAGAATATATTTATTAGATTTAAATTCATAATAATGGTTATATTTCAAAAATCATTAAAACCGAATATTTAAGTTATCATTATTATATTTTTTTCAAAATTATTATAAATGAAACCAGATACTAAATTATTTTAATATAAGTTAAAAATATAAATTTAACAGAATCTTATATTAATTTTTTTTATTTGGATTATAATGAGAAGTAATTATCAATCTTATTCCATTCAAAATAATTTTTGAATATATTATACAATTTAAATAGAGTTTCAAATTCAAAAAGGCGACCTATAATCGATTATACAATAAAATAGAAAAAATTCTATAAATTTAATATATAAAAAAGAAAAGCTACGAATGATATTGATTGGGGATAAAATTATAACAAATAAAAAGACTAAGTTAAATGGAGTATAAATATTAAGATTGTTTTTTTTGGGCTTTTCTAATATAAGATAAAAGAATGAGCATTGATAAACACTAATTTAAAAGAATAGGAAATACTCCGGATAATTTTAGAAATATTAAGGATTGTTTTATTTTTGAAAATTAAATTACAATTACAAACTAAAAGGTGAATTTGAACACGATTTTAATATTTTGTTTTTTTTAGTATTCTATAAAAATACACGTCTATAATTATTATTGTCAAAACATGGTATTTATTTGATTAATATATATTTAAAGTGTATGGCTAAAAAAAATCGAATCACCAAAATTTATAATTCTTAACCGAAAATTCATTATTAATTTTTAAAAGTAAAAAAAAAATTGTATAGAAATTAGAATTTTTTTTCACTAAAACTATCATGAGAGGTTTTTTATGTGCCAAAAATCCATCAAATGCATTTATTTTTTTTGGAAAAAAAAATTAAAAAATTTCTGCTTTTTAAAATTTTTTCTAATATATTAAGATTCTTGAAAGTTTTTTTTAAAAAAATCTGTCAAGATAGATAAAATTTCGTTTTTTTATACTGATAAATCTGAATAAAATTTTATTTAATTCAAATTTTAATTAAATTAATAAACATATTACAATAAATGAATGATAAATATAAATTAAATTTTAATTAAATGTGATTCATGTCCAAATTTAATTTAAAAAAATCATTAGTTGGATTTTTTTATTATTAAAACAACAGTGATATCTCATTTACTACATGTATTACTGATATTATTTATTTAGACACATTATTTTGATATCAATATTTAGTCAAATAAATTTAAAAAAATCGAAATGTTTTTTTATGTAAAAAAATTATAAAGTGTGTATCAAATTTGAAATTAAAAATATTTTTAATTAAAAAAGGAAAAAATAGGTAGATTTTTTTTTAAAATTATTTTAAAAGTAAAAAAATGAGCTATAGAATAGGGGGAATAATAATGTTGAAAAAAAAAATCCGTTTTTAATTTTAAAATGTCCATTATTTATTAAATTTTCACGATAAAATGATTTTTAACAATATACTCAAAACTAAACAAGGCATCCTAAAAGAAAAAGTGACAATATTAGGAGCTGATTTAAATAAAAAAAATTTGCAAGAACAAATTTTAAAGCGAAATAAAATCAAGTGAATTTGAGACAGATTGAGTTTTTAGAGTACAATCATTAGTTAATATATCAGGTCAAGTAAAAAAAATTAATTTGGCTGCTTATATATAAATTTTAAATGAAAAAATATATATTTTTAAAAAAATCCGAACTTATATTAAGATTTAAAAATATTTTCCGATTTGATTTCAAAAAAGACAATTGGAAATAAACCATATGGTTTTATATTTAAACAATTTCGAACATCCTGAACCTCATCAGGGGGATGAAAATCATTCAAAATAAACAGAAAATTTTGCGCTATAATAAATATTATAGGGATTTGAAGGTTTCTTGATATTATTTTTAATATAAATTGATTATACAAATTCTTGGATATTAAAAGGGGTTTGAAGTGAGAATATATCTATATAAAGCCATTGTATCCATTATTGCGCGTTTTAAGAGGCAATTTTTGAGTTTGAATACTTATAAACCGAAATAAATTTGAATCCTATATAAAAATCATGTAATTTTTTTTTATCAATTTGATTTATTTTTTTGTCTAATTCGATTTATTAATAACCAGTTTTCACTTAATTGATCTTTAAACTTAAATTTGATGTATAAACTAAAATTTATATTTTAAACACAAAATTTGATTACTATCAAAAAAAAATTGATTAGGTTTTATTTAGTATCCCGTTTTTAATCATGTCAAGGAACCAAGAATATTTTCTATCACTTGATTATTATTTTTTAAAATTTGGTCCAGTTTTGTAGATATATATATCAAATTTTAATGCTTGCTGATATTATAACCCTTTTTAAACCCAAAGGTTTATTTATTCATAATTTCAGATGTAAATTCAGACAAAGTGTCATTTACAAGGGCTATTCTTTTAAATATCAATGCTAAAATATGACCACCGCCAGGAATGATTAATGTGTGAATTGAATATCGAGTTAAATAATTGATTAAAAAATAAACAAAAGTAGATTATTACGTAGAATTTTAATTTTTAAGTTTATATCAGATCTTTATGTTTAATCATTTTTTGAATCCGAATTTTTTTTTTTGGATGTTTAACCAATATAAGGGCATAAAAGTCATTTTTTCGTGCAGTTTTATTGAAATATGATTTCAAATTTATCTATAATATACTAGTCAAAAAATTTTTTGAAAAAAAAAGATTATAACGAGCTCCCAATAATTTAATGAACACACTCGGATTTTCAGCGCTTTTTATTTTCACCAATTCAAGTATTAATTTACTTTTTTACTTTTTTTATATTTTTTAAATAAGAACTCGGAGCTAAAAAATATATAATATTTAGCTAATTTATATGGGGTGAATATATATATTCTATTATATTGTGCCTGAGAATACACATGGATAGAGATGTTTCATATACAATGCGGAAAAGTAAATTTGAGATCTGAGAAGCTAATAGGCAACATATAAATTATATATACCTACAAAGATCAAAGATTGAAAATCAGCTAGCTCCAGAATAAAAAAATTCATATGAAAAAATACACTTTTAGAGGAGTGATTTAGCAGATAGTCTTCAGCGAAAAAAATATAATATAGTTGTTAATAGGTCAAGTGGTGTTGGAAATTTTTTCTGGACCGTAATTATGGCTCTGGAACATATATCCTACCTCCCATACCATTCTAATTGTAACCAATTAAAGTGAAATCCGATGGCAGTTTTGAAGAAAAGCGCTTTTTTTTTTTGGTTACAGTGAATAAATATCCAAACCAAAATATAATATTATAATCATTGAATTATGCATCCAAATAATAATAGAAAATTGTATTGATATTTAATTTCGCTCTGGATATATTTTCAATTTAGCAGATTTTGTTGTGAAATTTGTTCTATATATTATTATGAAGTTGGAAGCTATGCTCATATAGTGAAAATTACAGCACACTTTTTTAAACGTAAAAAAGGCTAAAAAGAGATATCACCAAAGCGTTTTATCAATGAATCTCCTGGGTATATAAGAACAAGTGCACATGTAAATTATAAAATTAAATTGGATTTACTGCCTATTCCAACTTTACAAAATGTATTTATAAGAGACTAGGGAGCATAAAATATAATACTGTGATTAGGGGATAGATTTTTTCCAACTCGGAATTATCGAGCAACAAGTTATGGCAAACTCCACAGATTTCTACTTGACAGTAAACACGTTTCCACCAACAGTAATTTTTATTTCAAAGAAAAAACTGTTGCATATTTCAGAAAGATTGTGTGTGGGGGGAGGGGGTTTACTCAATGAGCAGGAGTAGAAGTTGGGGAAGATAATAATGATACAAGAGGCTATATCTATAGTAAAGTCTTGTAGCCTTTTTAAAGCGATACTAGAGATCTATTGAAACCAAAAAAATAGGAGGCTCAGAGAACTAGTAGTGGCTGTATTTGGAGTGTGAATATTAAAAGTTAGGGGGTCGTGAAATGACTGGGAATCGATTTCAAAATTTACAAGGCAACTGTTCTGCTAATTTTTACTAGTTTTTTTCGATAGTTACTTTTTTAAAGAAAAGGTATATTTCAATGATATCATTTATTTTTAGAGCTAGTTTACAAAATATCGAAAATTCATGATTTCATTTCACAAAATGTCGAATTTTTCCTGAAGCGGAATGTAAAATTTTTTATTAGCTAATAAGCCATTTCGAAAATTGGGTTGCTTACATAAATCTAATTTACAAGTAATTTACAACGAATCTACCCAACAATTCCTGCTTTTTTATGACAGAGTTGAAATAACACTTCTTATTTTTAACCCTTTTCATGTCTGAATTCTTTCCCCTCTTCTGTTGGTATAACTAACAGTTCCAATTGGCTTAGCTAAATGTTTTACCCAATAGTATGCACATGTTAACAATCTAATGATATAACTGAACACATTAATTCTAGCAGTTGATTTTTTGCATTAAAGATATGTAAGCAAACAGGAATACTTTGAAAACTTGCGCTATAATAAAAAAACCACCCAAAATTCTTCGAGGAACACTATTTGGCAGGTTCGCGGTAAATAAAAATTAAACAAGTAAAGTTAAGCAAATCAGTTTTCAGGATTATTTATTAGAAATAAAAAGCTTTACATTGCTATTCAGGAACTTTAATGACGTTATCTTACAATAAAATTCCGTGATACAAAAAAAAAAAAATGCTATTCAGGAAATATTCGACATTTTGTAAACTAGTTCTTATTTCTAATCTTTGTTTGGAGCAGGTAGAGCCAGTAGGCGACATGTCCTGGCACCGTTGATGTGCCTATAAAACGCGTAGTCTATTAAACCAGCTCACTTTTTTTTTTTTTTTGCGGTATCATTTTTGAGGCTAAAACAGAAAATGGGGTTCAATATAGAAGCCTTAATCCAACCGTTGATTCGAACAATAGTTTACTAATTATCCGGTCTTGATCAATGCTTTTGGTTAATCGGAATGATAAACGGTATTACGAGATTAAAGTATTGGTGGAATCAAAACACACTGCGGCTAGATTACCAATGATAAGTGCTTGTTTTTAGGCTGTTGGAGTTGTGACCAATTGGTGTCACGAAGGCCAGGGTGGTGATTAACTCCATGCTCGCATAATAACAGGACTATTTGTACGGAAAATTTTTGGCGCAAATGGTCCTCAAATCATACAACAATATTATTTGCAGTTACAGGAATAGTGCCATCCAATATTTTGCGGTAAATACGATTGAGCTCATCTGCAGTCGTTATTCGCCTATAGAGCCACTGGAAAAATATAGATAGAAGCTTTTAATTGCGATAAAAAAAATACCAAGAAATCAGCCGATGATATTCCAGCTTCATGGATGCATCTAACTCTTCAGTTCTCATCGTTTCATTATTTTTTTAACTTTTTTTAACTTTGGTTTTGAAGGAGTTAACGTACTATGAATAAGGATCCCGAGGCTAATTCCAATCCCCATGATGTAGCCGAAAAACTTTACCAAGAGGCTACTAATTCTCATCTGCCAAACTCAAATAAGCTCGAGGAGCTTCTTGAACTTTTTAAACGCGTTCCTATTTTATTAGTCGATTCTTATTTCGATCATGCTCATCAAGCAACTTCAATAAACATTGGTTTAGTCACTTCTGTTTCTAACTCTCCTCGTTTTCCAACAGTTTCCCGTTCAGATGATCAAATGTGGTACCTGATTATTATGGGTTTGTGGGGCTTAGAAGTCATGGATGAGACTGTTAGTCTACCCGAAGATTTGTTCGATCCAAAGGAGCACAGAAGAAGTATTTTTTCTTATTTATTTATTTTTTATTTAGTCATAACGTGTATTCTTTTTTCTTAGTGACTATCAGCTTTGTGGAAATTATTTCGAAAATTATCGAGTCAAAAGGAACCCCAATCACTATTGTGAAAAGAGCTATACAATCTTTATCGCAATTATATACTAGTGTCTTCATCAAATCTAGCAAGGATAAGTCGAACAAATGGAAGGAATTATGGTTCAAGCTACTAAATATTTCAAAAAACTTGCATAAAATAGTACAGTCTTTAGACGAAAGTGAAACCTTATTATTAGATTCTTTAGCTACTTTTTTAGCAACTGAAATAGTCTTGTTTGCTGATTCCAACCCCCCTGAAATTTCCGCCCCTTCAATTGCTGAAGTTCCTGGGCTCGAGCTAGTACCTTCTAATCACATTTATCTAAGCAAATTCGAGTTGGAGGATTTTTCTAAATCTAGCATACGTCTTCTGTTCAAGATTCTCAACATCTCTATGACTTTAAAATTTGAAAAAAAACTCGTAACATATCTGGGATTAATATCAACTGTACTGCAACTAATAGAAACTAGACCTGGAATTGCTGGTATTATTTTGCCTGATTTCATCGAATGGACTTCGTTGTTGGATTCTTCCTCTTCCAATTCTCGTGATCTCTCAATTTATGGTCTCAATAAATTCTCTTCTAAATGTATTAATAAGTCTTTAGGCGTAAGTGTGTTTTATCTGTTTAGGCAACCCAGGATGGTTCAAGCAAAGGGTCCTCTAGAAGCTTTTCTTAAAAGAATTAAATCAAAAGAATACGAGGCTTGGCAAGCTCGTCAGGAAAGAATAAAAGAGCGCGAAATTCAAAAGGAGAAAATTAGAGAACAGGAGCTTTTAAAAGCTGAAGAGGCTCGAATCGAAAGAGAGCGAGTTGAAAACGAAAGATTACAAAAGGAAGAATTCGAACGGAAAAAATTGGAAGAGGAGATGTTACAAAAGAGATTAGAGCAGGATAGAATAGAGAAGGATAGAATGGAAAAGGATAGACTAGAGAAGGAAAGACTAGAGAAGGAAAGACTAGAGAAGGAAAGACTAGAAAAGGAAAGACTAGAAAGGAGAAGAATTGAGAGGGATAGATTAGACAGAGAAAATTTCAGAAAGGACTTTCCTTCCAGAGGCTTTTCTCAAAATGATAGCTCATTTGATTTTGATAATCAGCGATATAACTCCAATAACAAAAATAACCCCCCCAACAATTTAGAAAGTCCTAAAGATCTTTCAAAAAGCAATGTCAATAAATTCAACGATTCACGCTTTAGCCAAAATAAAAATTCAAACAATAGCAATTACAGAAGCTCTCAAAATTATAGTCCTCCACCAATCAACGATTACAGAAATCAAAATAATAGGAAACGTATGCTTGAGGATTCTGAAAACCTACTGCAAAGCAAAAAACCTTCTATATCTGCTACACCTCCAGATCCCATCCCAGTAAATGATAAGCGTTTGAATGAATCTATAGAAATCGTAACAAAATTTAATATATCTCAAGTGATAGATCTTGTTTTGGGAGGTTTAGGGGTACTAACCCATCAGAAAATTCTTTCCTCAGTCTCCGATAACTCCTTATTTGACTCACTAGCTTTCATTTCTGATACTAAATCTATTCCTAAGTCTAAATCTTCTAAATCAAGATGGAGCCAACCTGAAAGCGACAATACATCCACACAACAACTCCAAAACATTCAAAATTATCCTTCAAGCATTCCCCCCTATCAAATCCCGTACCACCAAAGCTTCCCTATCGATCCGCAATTGATAAGTCCTCCACCCAATGTTTTTCCCAGCGAAAATCCTAGTCATGTTCCAATTCCTCCAAATTTTCAGTCTTCTCACACTATTTTTGGTCCACAAACACCTGTCCCTGTTCCTGATATCGATGCTGAAATTGATGAAGAGGATCTTTTAAAAGAAATAGAAGAAAATGCAAATAGGGTACAGTTTAATCCTAAGCTGGCCGATGAGGATGAAAATTTAAATTCTGGGGACGATGAAGGATCTGACTTTGAAAATTTTCCGTCAGAGAAGGTTGGATCATCTATTGACAACATCTCAACGAATATTTTAAATTCAGACCATCCGGGCAATTTAAAATTTGGAGATGTTGATGCTATTATAGATGAAAACGATATGAAAAGTGATGTTAAGCCTAACAAAGATGGGGAGGGTACTGATCAACTTTTAGAAACATCCGGATTAGAGGTATCTGCAGGTATTTTTGGTGATGTTGGTTCATATGGCCAATCGAGTTTAGCGTCCTGGAAAGATGCTGTGTCAAGGTTACTTAGTTTTGGGGAAATCCTGTGCGAGCAGGCTGTTGGGAAGTTCGGATCAAGCAGCAATATTAAAAATTTACCGGCTTTACTCAGGTTACATATCCCTGATTTCGAGTACCAATGGCCCTTGAGTCCCCTAAACAAAAAGGTTTCCGAAATCCGTGGCCATGTTACAGATAGAGAACGGGTGGCTGATTGGATGGTTTTGGTAGTACGCACTTTGGTATCATCAATAAACACTCCTGGCTATGATGGGGAGGATTTTTATATTGAAAAACTTGATTTTATTTATAATGAGGTCATTCAGGCTTTAATTAAAACTCCAAAGCAGAGTTACGAAATGTGCCTATTGCTTTTACATGAACTATATCATCAGGTTTATATAAATAAGGTTAAGTTATCTTTAAATTCCAATGGTTCTGGAGTTTTAAATGATAATTCTTCACACAAAAATCTAACTTTGAAGTACTACTCTGACTGGTCTTATTCCATTTGTGTGGGGATATTAGATTGTGTAAGTAAGATTAAAGATGCTGATGAATCTATTGTTCCGTTAACCAATTCTCAAAGCGAATCCTTCAAGACGGAGGCATTATCTATAATGGGATTTGAAAAAATTGATCTCTCTACGTCTGCTAATATTGGGGGAAATAGAAATAATGCCATAAGTGTTAAAAATACAAATGACTTTGTCAAAAGTGTTGAATCTCTGGTAAATGCTGAGGCCACCAGTTATGAAGTTTTACTTGCTAGCAATAGTCTACACTTGATTTCTACAGGTTTTATGGTTAGATTCGTTTCGCCAAAAAATAAGTTAGTAATTCTTGGGAGGTTGAAAGAGGCTCTTCTGGAAAGCTACATTCTTGATGTTCCATTTATTAGCGATTCTTTGTTCAAGTTGATACAGGAAGGTTTAAGTGAGCCAATAAGGTACATTTATTTACTAATTATACATACATATTTTTACACCTTGGAATCATTGATCTATTGCTCTATTATTTATTTATCCCAATATAAATTTCACTTACCACATTCAAATTAAGGTATATTGAATTTTTTTAACTATTTATAAACCCTATGGGTACCTTTTCATGGGTATTATTATTTTGACTTATACACTCGAACCAGTATGGACTTTCTATAATTGTGTCTACACAATTGGTCTTTAATATTTTTTTATTGGCAAATTCAACTTATTACTATAAAATCCTTGGACTTGCACAGGAAATTGGCCCTCCTCTTCACTCCACCACAGATATAGGCTATTTGAAAGTTCTTATTCTAATTTGGATTTGAACATTCAAAGTTGTCTATTTTCACCATAACTTTAGTTAGTATCATAGTTTTATTCTGGTCTCATTTCTTTCTATCCACCCTTGAGTTCCCAATATGCCAATTATCGATTATTTCTACCCCTTGTTCAGACAGTTTTTGGGTATTTTCAATTAGACCTGACTCACATACTGAAAGGTTAATTTGGGGTACCATCCCTCTTTTGAATTTAAGGGAGTATCCAGGTGGATTGAATGTCTATGATTCATTCATATCCAGTACCTAAATCTAGATCGTAACTGCTTTTTTTTTCTAAAAAAAATAACAAGATCGGGACTTGGGTATATAACTGATTTTATATTTACAAATATCATTGTAATTGTGAAGGTAAAGGGTTGATATCAAGATGTTACGAGATATGGGATTGGTTATTGGCAGGAACATGGATAGCATTAAAATGGGGGAGGGGGGGGGGGGGGGAAAA
>LSSL01000095.1:0-41472 GCA_001953115.1 Smittium mucronatum | reverse complement strand
AACCCCCCCCCCCCCCCCACCCGGCTATGAGAGGGCTATGTAATGAGTATTATAAAGATTGGATTTATCAAGAGATGGTCAATTCTGCATATAATATTAATAAATCAAGAGATGACTTAATTAATAATTCTCACTATAAAATACAAGCGCTCCAAACTTCCAGCATTCAACTCTTACAACAAACTAAACCAGACATCAGACATCAGACATCAGACATCAGACATAAAGGCGCGCCCAAAAACACAAGATCGCCAAGTAGTAAGAAACTGAGATCGATCTTAATAAAAGCGTTTTTGGATAAGGCTTTTTTATTTTCGTGGCCTCGACTAATATGTTTGGTGTGAAAATGCTGTAATAAATTGGAAGCCTGATTAGAGCCATTTATTACCCTATTTTGTTTTATTTTTTACCAGAAATTCAGCGAATGTAGATGGAGGATTTCACCAGATTGCTAATAATAAAGTCTAAGGCAATGCGCCTATTTATACGCTGCTAATATTCTTAGAGCATCCCAGTGGTTTCTGGCCAGTAATCAGCAAAAACCATAATCTGGAGAATGTTTCCATTCGATTTTTCTAATTAGCATTGGTTCTATCCTCTACCTATGGTTTATTTTCCAAGAGTTCATGACTATTGGCTGCATCATTTTAATGTTGATAGCTGGCAAATCATCAGTGACTATATGAATCTCCCTGGGATTGACGATATGCCAATAAATTGGGTGTTTTTAATAAAATAGGATATTCTCCCAAAAGTCTGTACAAAAAGAATGCATCTCTTTTCCAACGAATCAAACCGGCTATAGAAAATGTCATTATGTTAAATGGGTAAGACATAATTAAACCAGAGCTTATTGGGTATTAAAGGAGCTCAATGCAATGTAGGATAATTGGATAATCTGCCAAGCGTATAATATGGCTGGCTGTGTTTCGTGGTCAGGGACGAAGATGATTTGTGGCTGGCTGAGTAATCAGCTCCAACCTGAGCTTTTGATTTACCAAAACGCCAAAAAGGCAAACAAAGACACTTTTCTGCGTGTCAACTTGGCTTTTTGGGCTTAGAACACTTCCGTGATACAAAAAAAAAAAATTGGGCTTAGAACACAAGACTGCTGGAATTAATCTGACACGAGAAGCAAAGCCAAAGCTCTGTGAAATTCTGCTGCATCCATCCGCTTGGGAACAGCTATAATCCTTCTTTTTGATCTCTGCATTACTTTTATCTATATTATCTTTGGCTCTTATCAATACTTGTAAGTCCTGTAAATATTTTGAATGGAGGAATTATCATCCCGCGAAAAAGTGCTTAAAGCCGCCCAGTTTCTTAAATCCAGTCCACCAGGCGAAATAGATGATATTTTCAATGGTATCTCTTTTTTTATATATATTGATATTTACCTTTCTTTACCTGGTTCCAAACTGAATACATAGTATTAATAATTTGTCTGTTTAGATATCAGAGGTTTGGTCAATGATGACGTGACTTTGCAGGATGAGATTGGCCCCGTTCTCGCTGATTGTAATACTGCCCAGTTTTATTGTGCCTCCTTGCCCGATTCTGAAACTGAGGTACTTTAACTTTTCTATCCCTTTTTGCTTTGAAAAATACTGTATTTACTTTATTTTATTTTTTAATCTTAGGTTTTATTGACCAAATATAATCAACTAGAAGATGGCTCTTTTATCGATTACCAAACTTTGACCAAATTTACTTTTGACCATTTGCGATTGGTATGCCCAAATTTTTATTTATTGATTCTTTTATTATTTAAACTTTTCTCAGTTTAATATTCATAAAACTCTATTTTGCCTTGCACTTTTTACTTTATCATTTTAGAAAGTTGTACAATCGGAAGATTATTCAAGTCATGTTGAAGAAGATTCCTTCAGGTATCCGTCTTTCTCTTCCATTCCTTTCCATTTTTTTCCTAATATCTGTTTGTTAATAGAGATGATCTCCAACTGATGGGTAATGAATACATATCCGAGCACTATGCTGGTGGCAAAATAAGCGTATTCCCCATCAACTTTAACCTATTTCCAGAATCTGCCAGCCACCTCCACACCGAACCAGACGCCGCCCCGTTAGAACGTGGCTATATTTTCTGTATTATTAACAATAGGTACAGTCCTGAAAACTTTTATAACGGACGCTGGCAATCCACTTGGTCTTTTAACCAAGACACAAGCGTACTGACTGGCTCCCTTAAAATCCACATCCACTACTACGAAGATGGCAACGTCCAGCTCAATGTAGAAAAGAACGTCTCCGAGGAAATTGCTCCCGAAGGTGACGACTTGCCCCAACTCGCTGCCTCCATCTTCTCCTCCATTAAAAAGCTCGAGAAGCAGATCCAGCTCTCCATGAACGAAAACTATCAGTTTCTCGCCGACCACACCTTCAAGGACCTCCGCCGTAAACTCCCCCTAACCCGAAGCAAAGTCGACTGGCTAAAAATCGCCAATTACAATATTGGCGAGCAGCTGGGAAACGTCAACCACTAATCTTCTCTGCTCTGCTCTACTCCATCCTCGTCTTTATTTTGCCCTATCATTCTACCCCATTGCTCCACATCTTGTTTTTTATTAGCTGTTTAATTCCACTTTGTTGATCTGCCATTCGTATTTCCCTATTTCGCCTATTTGCCATCTAACTGGCTTAATTCTCTTTAATTTCGAAAGATCATTAGAAAAAAATTTTAATTTTTTTTTTTTTATTTTGGGCAGAAATTTTCAAAACTTTTGAAATTTCACTTAGCAAGCTGGAATTTTCAAATCTTTATATAATATCTTGTATTGGTGCGAAGGTTCTTTAGTTGGGTTATCAAAATTCTTTTTTCTTTTAATTATCCCTAGCCGCAATTCTTTGAACTTCTTTTTCTTATATTCTTAAAAGTCTTGCCAGTAACCCTCTCCTCTCTATCTCACTTTTTTAAATAAGCAAGCAAACATAAATTCTTCGAAAAATGGGTAAACTCAAAAAGGCTGGAAAAGAAGGTTCCGCTCGAAAATACATCAACAGAAATAGAGCCATCAAGAAACTACAGGTATCTCTTGCTAATTTCCGCCGGCTATGTATTCTAAAGGGCGTCTACCCTGTTGAGCCCAAGAACAGGAAGAAGGTCAATAAGGGCTCAACTGCCCCTACTACTTTTTATTATACTAAAGATATTCAGTACCTGATGCACGAGCCTTTACTTTTGAAATTCAGAGAGGACAAGATTTTTAAGCGACGTCTGAGTCACGCCAAAAGTAAGAGAGAATGGACTAAAGCTGATGGTTTAAAAAGACATCGTCCCAAGTACAACGTAAACCATCTGATTCTCGAGCGGTATCCAACCTTCAACGATGCTATCCGTGATATTGACGATGCTCTCAGCATGCTCAGTTTGTTTGCTATTATGCCTGCTTCCTACAAAACCGGAAACAATTCCACTCTCAACAATAGTCGCAAACTACTCGCTGAATTCATGCATTATATCATGATAACTAATAAACTCAAAAAGACTTTTTTGTCCATCAAGGGTATTTACTACCAGGCTGAAATAGCTGGGCAAACCATTACTTGGGTTGCCCCTTACCAATTTTCTCAGCACGTCCCTCGAGATGTCGATTTCCGCGTTATGTGGTCTTTCCTTGAATTTTACCGCGCTCTTATCGGCTTCGTCAATTGTAAGCTCTACAAGGATGCCAATTTGGTTTATCCCCCTAAAATTGATTACGAGCTCGAAAATTTGGGTGTGGGTCTTGGGGCTCTCCACACCACTAAAGTCGGCTCGCTTGAAGTCGTTCAGTCAATAGACGATCGTGAGGCCCAGCTAGCTTCAGGAACCGAGTCCAGTGTTACCAGCTCTCAGTTAAAGGATAAACTCGCCTCTTTGCCCGCTAAAATCGATGCTATTCAAAAACTCGAGTCTTCGATTGATGCGATCGCAGAGAAGGATGCTTCCCTTGAAGATACAACAGAAGAGCCAACAACAACAACCATTGCCGACCCTTACATCGATGAAAGTCACACTTCGGATTTGTTCAAGAATTATACCTTCTTTTTGTCTCGCGAAGTTCCTAAATACTCTATTGAATTTGTCGTTCGCAGCTTCGGGGGTAAAGTCTGCTGGGAAGATTATTTCAATGGCTCAAAGCAAACTGGACTTAATGAATCTGACTCTCGCATCAATATTTTCATTGTTGATCGTCCTGAAATTCCAAAGAATATTTTGAACCGTAAAGTCAATGGTGAAAAACCCTCCAAGAAACCCATGTGTTTGCAGCCTCAATTCATTTATGATTGCGTTAATGCAAACATGATTTTGAGTTTTGATTCTTATCTAGTGGGCAAAAAATTGCCTCCTCATTTGTCTCCCTTCGTTGAGTACAAACAAGGTGATTACGTGCCTAAACAACAGTTGGCTATTGACGAATACGCAAAGAGAATTGGTTTCCAAGGTGAGGTAACTACTCTAGAAACTCAAGACCAAGAAATTCAAGAAAAATCCACAGAATTAGATCAGTCAGATGATGATGATGATAATGATGATGATGATGATGATGACAGTGGCGAAAACGATATTGACGGATTAAGTGCTGACGAAGCCGATTCTGAAGATAGTGAATACGATTCAGAGATCGAGCAATTCGTCGAACAGAAGGCAGTCAATGCAGCGGATAGTCAAGATGAAGATTATGATGAGCACCAAGCAGAACTAGAAGCTGAATTCGGGGGTGTAAACTATTCCAAATTCAAGAAACGCAAGACAAACTCATCACCCGCACCAACTTCAGAATACAAAAAGACCTCTAAAATAGACGAAGAGAAGAAGGCAATGGCCATGACTATGATGACCAAGAAAAACCGGAAACTTTATGCTCGTATGCAAAACGGCATCCAAAAAAGATCTCAAGAAGCTGATAAGCTAAATGAACGCCGCATTTTGGCCGAGAAGAAGCAGGCAGCTGAAAATAATACCAAACCCGCTGTGAAAAAGAACAAGTCCAAATCCAAAAAGTAATATCAGGTCGCTCGTTTCATTCTCATCACTTTCTTTTTTTGTTTCATATTTGCCATGTTTCATACCCCTAATGCTCTTTAAACAAATATCTACTTGTTAATACATATGAAGACTTGTCTTTTATTGATATGGAAAAAAAAAATTATATATTCGTCAAAAATAACAAAAAAATCTATTCTTTATTTGAATTTATTCGACTCTTATTATGCTATCAAAAAATTTAACCATCATCCATATTTAGTTCTTATTTTAGAAAAAGTGATTTTTCTGTTTTATTTGATCGTAATCAAGAGTTTTATCTAAAATCTGGGTATTGATAAATGCTCATTTGTTCAGCCAAAATAACTGACTTTTCTTTAAAAATGAAATATGAATATTCAACTATTAAATTTCTTTAAATTAGAAAAAGTAGTATAAAAACTCTAATTTTCATCCAACCAACTTTATAAAACATAAAATTATAAAGTCCAGATATTAATATAACGAGCGAATATTCATTTGAAAAAAAAATGATTGAAACCATGCATAAAAAGAATGGAATGAGATTTTGGGTCTTTATTAAATACTTCTGATATATTAGATGAAAGTTTTTCCTAAATTGAAATTTTATTTTATTTCGTCTAAATCTTTTTGAAAAAAAAACCTGGCATCTTTTAATAGCATTTAGCCAGTAACGATAAGTTTTATAACTCAATAATTTCTTGAACTTTAGTCTTTGACTGTGAATTGTAATGCCTTATATTTTGGAAAAAATCTATATAAAAGGATTCCATCCTAAACCTATTCCCTATTTTTAGGAAAAAAATTGTTAATATAAAGATTCAATTGATTATGTTCTCAGAGAAATAAAATTCCTATATCACTACTTCAACCAATATAGAACAGGGAGTCTAAATGATATAAAAAACTCTGTACCGACTTCACTATGAGCAAAAAAAGCCCACTCCGATCTAATACTGAAGCGAGAATATATTTATGAATTTATAAAAATTCCGTTCATGAGTTTTTTTAGGAGAGCTTTAAAAAAATTACAAAGCAGTTTGAAAGGATTCAGGGGGGAAATATTTTACCGGTTAATCTTTACAGAACCGAAATACAAAGAAAATCCTAATTTCCCAAAGACAAAAATATTAATTTTATTATTTTATTAATATAAACTAGGTATAAGTTCACATTATCAAAATCAAGTAATACATTAGAAAAATCATTGATATCCTGATTTTATTAAAAATATCAGCTATATTCGGTATTTCTAGAGTTCAAAGATTTTAAGGTCAATCAATAAATTTATTTTTTATATTTATAATTAGGATTACATTTTTTAAAAATTAGTAATCGCTTACTTTTTTATCACTGCTTAAAATCTCCTTAAAAAAACCTCAAACCTTGCAAAAATAAACCTCGTTTTATACTATTAAGCATAGCAGAAGAATATTGATTAATCAAATTGAAAAAAAATAAATTTGATTTTTGATTTTTAAACGAATAATAAACCCAAAGATAATAGAGTGAAATATTTTCAATAAAAGGATCTGACACAAATGGCTCTTTTGAACCCCCCCCCCCTCCTTTCTACAACATGAATATTTTTTTTCTTCAGCTTCTGACCCTTTCAAATTAAACTCCGTTTAAACATTCACTCCATGTAAAAAAATACTTTGTTCCTTTTCTTTGCCGGTCTGTTTCCGGCTAAACTCCGTTAAAAAATTGTAAAATATGTTATTTTTAAAGTAAAAAAATTAAATTTTTTGTTATATGATATATTTTTATCTTTTTAAGGATTTTAATTTATCAGATATTTATAAAATCAAATCAAAATACCTCAATTTATTCTGTGTTGTTGTAAATTTATATAACAAAGTGCATATATATCTTAAATGAAATGTGCTCTGGTTTCGATATGGAAAAAAATCTATTATTTTTGTTTAATTTTATATATTATAAATCAAAATTTCATAAATTGAACCTTATTTATTTTAAATTAAATGGCTGTGACTAATTTTCTGGATATAAATTCGCTATTAGCTGAATAAAGCTATAAATTTTATTTTTATACTAAATAATTTATTCAAAATGTTTTAAAAAATTTATTAATTATTTTACGTCCATTATATTTTGAAATCTAATCAAAATTATTTTAATTTACACATAAATAATCAAGACTGATCAAAAAACTAAAAGGCGTATTAAATTGCACTTAATTCGGTATTTTTGCAATAAAATATTATAAAAGTTTTAATTTCAATTTATTTATACGTATTAACTTCGATTTCATTCATTAAATAAATTATTTTAAATCTGATTTCTATTAGTGATAAATATCTATTATATTGGTTTAATCATAAGAAAAAAAAATCGAAATAAAGATATAAAATAGTTTTAAGATCTAAAATTTTGAATTTAATAAGAAATTTTAAATATTAATTTGGTTCTAAAACTAAAAAAAACATTATGGAATGGGTGATATTAGAGAATGATTAAAAAAAATCAAAAAAATCTGCAGGAAAAGCACGTTAAATTCTGTAATATTACTCAAATTAATTTATTATTGTTTCAAGAATGTAAAAACAAACCATTGTTAATACAAAATTAAATATAATATATTTGATGATATAACACCATAATATAATAGCGGAAATTTTATTGGTGTGTTTAAAAAAGATATCGTATTCGCTATATAAACTCAAAAGGAAAAAAATGATTCTATTAAGAGATTAAAGGAGAAAATCAGGAGAAAAATATAGAAAAATTAAAAAATAATAAAAAATTAGAAAATCCATCAGTCCTTACGAAATATATAATTTTAAATCAAAATTCGTGAAAAAAAATATTCATTAATTAAAAAAGAGTTTAACATCGATACATTTATTTAAAAAAATTAAGATTTAAAAAAGTTCAATGAAGATTTTTTAATAGAGATTGGTTCATAAAACATTTTTATTTTTATTTTTTTCGAAAAAAAAGTGCAATTTATAAAGATAAAGCTTGCAGAAATTCCGAATTGATGTAGCGTATAAACTATTAGAATTATGTTAATGTGTAGTAATTTTAAGATATTTAAATATATATATATAAACTCTGCTAAAATTTGCATAATGGTAAATGAAACAGATGCTTCTTTATTTTTTCCTTTGAAAAATCTTAAAAAACAAATGGCAAAGCTTTAAATCTACTTGTTTTCGGAATCAAATATAGCGTATAATCAACTTGCAACTACCAGTTATATAAATCCGTCTTCGCCTTTACGAAAAAATAAATTTTACTACTGCACTATATTTTTATTAGTCGATACAGAAATATACCTCCTCTATTTCTAGAATATTTTTCTTTTCTTGAAAGCTGCTGGTCAAATAAACTGCTTGAAAAAACTTAAAAAAATCGAAAAAATACATGATAAATATTACAATATATATGTAAAAAAATATATATAAAATTACTTTGATAAAAAAAAAAAACTTTATTAGGGCGTCGACATATTTAGCTCCAGCACAGATGCTGGAAACTAGTGCTTTAATTCAAAGAAAAAATCAAACTAACCTTTATACAAAAAAACTTGAGTTCCATAGGGTTTATGACCTGGTATCCGGGATTTTTTTCTTGAATAAATCAATAATCTAATCCTTTCTTTAGCCTTTTTAATACATAATTTATTTTTTTACCTTAAACCAATGCCCAGTGGGTACGGAACCATTAGAAAGACAGTTGGGAGTGGGATGAAATTTGATTATTTTTTCCTTCTATTTTATTTTCACTTTAGTTTTTTCTAGTATTTGAATATTAGTATTAAGTTCCCTTTAAAAAAAATATATTTTTTTATACTATTCAATAAAATATTTTTTATTTTTTATTTATTTTTATTTGTTGTAAACTTAAGTTTTTTTTTTTTTTGTCACGATGAGCCCTTTTTGTAAAATAAATCTGTAATATTTCTTTTTCATATCAGAAATAAAGATCCTTAGTCTGCTAAAAAGAGAATTTTGAAGTTACAAATATCTGCTCTCTTCGCTTAAAATTTTACAAAAAGAAAAGTTTTGCTTTCATTTATATAATATGCCTAATATTCTGGGAAACTTGATTTGATATCCAAAATACTATTAAACAGAGAAAGGAAAAAAAAAGGGGGGGGGGGTCAGGATTGGAAATTTATTGCTATCTGCAAGGATCAAGTTTAATGGGATAATTTTTAATATATAAGATAAACGGATATACCAGCTAAAAATATAAAGGATAGAAAAGGAGAAAAATTGAAAAGCTTAGCCATTTTAGAATGGCTAAGCTTCCCTATTTATATCATTTTCTATTTTCTAAAAGTCAATTGTTCTTATGGGAGTCTTTCTCTATTGGATGAAATATTCAATATATGTACTGAGCCTATTGGTTCATTACACTATCCGATTAAAAAATAAACTGATTAATTATTGGTTTTTCTTATTTTTTTCATTTATAATAACGGATATAATAGTATATATCATATAATAATTATTGTATTTGTGAAATTTTAAGTATTTTTAGTTATATGGTATTAATTTTTTTTGGAATAGACTTAAAAATATAGAGACTCAAAATAAAAATAAGTCTAGAGGCTCGAAAAAGTAATTAAAAATCTGCAACTTTCAAATTTGGTTTTAATAAAATTTATTTGCACAAAAGTGAATTTCTATTCTAATATACTTCATAAGATTTTTTTTTATTTGGATCAAGAATCCAATAAAATTTAGTCAAAATAATCAATAATTGGATAATTTTTATTTAATTTATCCCCACTCCAACGGCGTAAAAATCTTATTTTTTTTGAAAAAACACTATCATTTTTCTTAGAAAACTATCTCAAAGCATCTTAAAAATTAAAATTTTAGCGTAAAAAACCCCCCATATAAATTTTATTTTTTATGGCAGACAAATCAGATATTTCATTTTCATAATTATGGATTTTTTTGTAGAAATTGTGAAAAAATTGAGCCTATTTAATAAGTTCGAATCCGATTTTTTTCTATATAAGTAAAAAAAAAAAAAATGAGAAATTTGTGGGACTTTTTTATAATTTGAAGAATTAATTCATCTTAAATAAAATTTTGCTATGAGATGCCTACTTTCTTAGACCTTAATACTAACATTTATTTCAAATAAAAAATAAATTTCAAAATATAATAAATAAGCGCAAATAAGAAAATATATATTGCTGATATCACTAATTTACAACTTCTAATTATATAAAATTGAATAAAACTTGAAAGATCGATATATTAATTAGATTTTTTTAGAAGATGAGTAAAAATTAAATGAAAAAAGTTAATATATAAGTTTTAAAAGGAAATAATAGCTTAACTTGGTATAATTATACTAATTTATGTAATAGTTATAAGAAATTCAATATAGTTATTTTTAATGAAAATTTTCATCAAATATATATTAATTTTCCATAATAATTTTTGTTAAGAACTTAAATAAAGAATAATAATTTTTGTTCCGAACTTAAATAAAGAATAAAAAGTTTTTTTTTTAAATTTCTAATTACTCAAAAAACACCTTCTATACGACAATTTTTAATTTCTGATCTTAAAGCTTGTCAGAAATTTAAAAATTTCCAAAACTCTTATTTTTTTTTATTTTATGGAATATAATGAGAGAAATTAAATAATACTATATGATAAAGAAGCTTATATATTTTTTTGGAGGAGGTGGGAGTGTATTTTTAATTTGCACAAATTTTTAATTAAAATAGAAGATGGTTTCTGAATGGTATTACCTGATATTTTTTGAACGGATTCCATAAAAACGTGAAAAAGTTATATAATCAATCCTGCTATTATTTAAAACTATCAATTAGAACCCGCAAAATTTAACCTGAAAAAAAATACTAAATTTTAAAATTATTCGATAAAACGATGTAATTTTTTTTGCTTTTTTATTTAAATCCAGGTACTTTTCTATAATACTCACGTTGAATCAATTTAAATCCTTTTAAAAAGCGGGGGGGGGGGGGTTAAGAAAGCTTATAATTAATTTCCATTCAATGAAAAAAACGATAGAGCTAAAAAAAATTATTTAAATGATAATGAGGTGATATTTTTCTCTTTAGATATATTGGAAATTATTTGGTAAAAAAAAAATTTACTTTCATTGCATTATTTTTCGCTTTATTTCGTTTATATTTTATTGATCATATATTAAAAATTTTAACTATATTTAACCAAATTCATTATTATTTGATTTATTTTTTCCTATGAAGGAAATGTAAAACTGGCATAAATAAAGTGTTTGCTTTATCAAATAATCTCTCATAATGTATAATAAAACATTTTATTCCTATTAAGCTATAATAATGTTGATAATTTCCATAAATTTCTTCTCCATTATTTTAAATAAATTTCCAAAAAAATTCTTTCAAAAAATGATTAAATAAACAAAATTTAAAAATTTTCTGACATAATCGCTATTTCTCTCACATTTTTAGTACATTAATCTTTATAAATCCTAGATTTTTTAATTATTTATTCAATATTATATAATTTTAAGTGATTTAATTTAATAAAATAATAAATAAATTGATTAATTTTTAATAACCTGTTCACATAAAGAATTTTAATTATTAATTATTAATTATAATTATAATTATTTTATTTTATTTTATTTTATTTTTATTTTATTTTATAATAGCTATAACCTTAACTATGTTCAATTAAAAAAAAAAATTATCCCAAATTTTTTTATATTCAAATCAATAAGAGAAACAATCGAAAATTTTTTTTACGTAAAGATGTAAATCACCAATAAAAAATCTCCTTTATATTAATTCTTAAATAGAAAGGGCTAGTTCCCGCAGAGTGAAATATCTTGCTGTGGTTTAGAGTCTTAATAGTGTACTTTTCGAATTACATTAGACTAAAATTTAATTCAGCATTGTACCGTTCTTGGTTGGGAATAGTTTAGACAACGCACAGTTATTCGAAGGACAGTGATTCCAGAGGAGAACCATCTCTAAACAGGAGGAACCAATAGTTAAGCTTATCTGAGACATATTATAATGCAAAATTCTAGCATTCGACAGTCAGAAGGGTCTAGGCATCTAACAGCTATTCGTAGGAAAGCCATGTAGATCAAACCCACGTTTGGTTAGAAGCCTAATTTTGTTAATCCTGTTAGAAGTAGGCTCTTAATAGGAAGTCAAAAGCTTCAATGAGCCATTGATCATTTACAAAAAGCTTAATCCATAACCTTTAGAGACTAAGTCATACACCTACTTGAAAAAAATCCAGATGATGAGCCTTTCGGTTGGTATATTGCACCCTTTTCCTGTAACTACGCAGCCGATAGTTCAGCAGGGGAGCTTATTGTAGTTAGGATAATAGTCTTTTCTATACGTATTTTTCATTTCATCATATTTTTTTAGTAGAGTTTTTAATGGCGTTCTCTTACAATAAAATTCAGTGACACAAAAAAAAAAGGATAGAAAATTTTCTATTTTTAAATTAAATGAATTTGATGCTCTTTAATAATTTCTCTAACTTGGTTGGTTATGGTTTAAAATTAAATAATGATGTTTTTTCAATTTGCTAATATTATTATTTAGATAATAGTTTTTGTAAATAATATTTAGGGACTTATCTCTAACAGATAATAGCACTTTTAATGATTTTTTTGTTTGATTAGGTTAATTTATTTTAAATTAATATGGTGAAGCTTTCTCAAAATCTTTGTTTTAAATATCTATAAAATTGCATTTCTATATAATAGAATAGGCTAAAAAATTGATAGTCAATAATTTATTTTGGATAAAATATAAAATAAAGTTATTTTCCAAATTCAGGAAACGCTTAATAAGTAAAATCAAAGTCATATTCTCTTTGGATAAACCTCTTTCACAACCATATACTAAGCCAATATTTTTTTTCATATTTGTCATCATAATTTCTCTAAAAAAAATTACTAAATGACTATATTTTTTGTTTCTTAAATTTACAGTTATGAATGATATGCACAGTTTAAATTTTTTTTGTGTTGAAAAATTTATATTTATCTCTAAAATTGAATATAATGTAGCTAAAAAATTATAAAATCTTATAATTTTACTTTTCTAATTTGAAAAAATGGATAACATTATCTTATTTTTTTTGCTTAAAATGTGTTATTTAAATTAATAAGTAATAAAAAAATAACTTAGGAGTAACTTTTAATGAAGATTTAAAAAAATAAATGTAACCTCAATTCAAAACTACTCTTATTTTTTACCAATCGTTTATATTTGAGAAAATTCATTTTTTGAAAAAATATTTCTGCAATTATTAATGAATAGTCGTGTAAAATATTTTTGATTGTAGATATCTTTGTTAGCTATAGATTGTATAAATCATCTATTCTTTATTTTAAATCAGCCCATTTTAAACTAACATTAAATTAAAATAAAGTGAATATTAGAAATTAATGAGTGGCAGTGGAAATATTCAAAATTATTAAATTTTTGATTTAAAAAATAAAAGTTTTAATAATGACTAAGGGATGTTTTTGGTTTTAAAAGGGCTATAAAAGTGTGTTTTAAAATATAAATGAGAATAAAACAATCTTAAAAGGTTAAAATACACGTATTTTCATGTGATTTTTTTGAAATTTGATTTTTAAATCACATAATTTCCTTTATTATCCTTGTTTAGTAATTTTTTCATATGAAATAAAGTAATTTATGGAAAAATTCATTTTGAAAAACTCAAAATTTTGTTTATCGTGTTATTGTTATTATTATGGAGAAAAGATGTTGGAAAAATTAATTTCAAAAAATTTTAAATTTAAATTTTTATAAAAATCATTTTTTGAATTCTTAACAATTTAATTTTTTTTATCTTGTTTTAAAAATACTGGCAAACTAAATTTATGTACTGGATAATAAAATAGATATTCCATAATAAAGTGAAAAAAAAATTGAAATTTGAAATTTTTAAAAAAAAAATTTTTTTCAAAAATTTAAAATTTATATACATCTTCCGCGATGCTTCAAATAGGATACTTTCAAATACATTAAATTTTTAGATTAACTTTTTAATATCTCTATTTCAATTATCAGCCTATTCAAGCTTTAAAAATTATAAGATTACAAATACTATTTATAAAAATGATTTACACGCTTATTGAATAAAACCTGTTAATATCGTGGGATTTATATTTGAATTTAAATCTGTTGTTTTTAATTTAAAACCTTTAAATTCAAATTCATACTTTAACACTGTAGAATCTTTAGATAAAATTAATAAATTAATAAATTAGAGGAATAAAATCCCCTATTATTTTAACTAGTCCAGTTTTTGTGCCCATAATTTTTAATTTACTTTCTATTGAATAAAATATTCAGTTATTGTATTCGCGTTAAGTAAATAAATGAATAAATAAATAAAATATTAAATTTATTAAAATATTTAAAAAAATTCATTTAGAGAAAATCTTAATTTATATTATATTTTGATTAATTTTCAAAAAAAATTTACTTAAAATTATGCTAATGTTCAGTTTTTTATAAAAATCTGTCATAAAATATCGATGACTTGTTTTTATCAAATAAAGATAGCTAGTTTAATCCGAAACTTATAACGAATTTAAAGGCGGATAAAATATAGTTAAAATATAGATGTGGTAGTTAATATAGTTTAAATATTTTTTTTCCAGTTTACTTATGCAAATCAAATATCAAAACAGTTTTTTTTTTTAATAATATTATTCCGATAAAATTGGGCTTTATAAGGATAATAATGATTTTTTCTCTTGCTATAATTATATTAATCAAAGTGAGATATATTTATTAGAATTTTTTTACATATAAAATTATTTTCAATAATATATTTTAGGAGAATACAAAAAAACTCAATAAATTTCTCTAATATATTTAATTTATTTTTGAATGGATATCAAATAATTATATCTTAAAATATTCAAAGATATTATGGAGGAATATTAAATAAATAAAATTAATTTATAACTAAAATATTAAAAATTATTTATATAAAAAAGTGAATTTTTTAAATAATTCTATTTATTGAAATTTCTACTGAAAATTTCATAACACAATGATTTTTTTTCTGGGATTACATTTAGTAATATATCACCAATATGAACCATTATAAAAATATCTCATCATAAAAAATAAACTCCCAAGCGCCAAAAAGTAATTATAAATACTTTTGTAAAAGAAAAATCAATATAATTTTCGCGTTTAAAAAAAATGGTATTAGATAATTCATAATTATTGGGTTCTAAAACTGTTAAAATAGACTGTATATATAATTAATTAAAAATTATTGCTTTTATATTTTGTAAGACGTTTATTGTATTTTTTTAGTATAAAAAATTAATTATGGTATGTTAATATTTTCCCGAAAATATACTCTGTTGATCTGAATAGCTTTCATTTGATGAAAAAAATCTTTGCTAAAATTTTTGACTTGTATAACTCAATATATAAAATATTTCTATATTAAAAATTATTTTTGTTATAATTTACATTTAATTCTTCTATTATCTTGACTTTTTCACGTCATATATTGCTCCGCGAAGCTAAATTTTATTTAGAAATATTCAAAAATTATTCAAAAAAATGACTTATTGCTGAAATTTATGATAACTTCAAATCTCTACAGCTGCTATGAGTTTTATTTAATATTTTGGTGAATTAATAGTATTTTATATTATAACTGTAGTGTTTCGATTAAAATAGTTCCAAGTTATTCCTATTTTTCATATTTGAAATATGTATTGAATACCGAAGATATATATATGGAGGAAAATTATCATTTCTGGCAAGTTAAATTTACCAACTTGAGCTTTTTATTCTCCCCTTCATTTATCTAAATTTTACAATATGATTAACATAATCCTTAAAATATGATATAGGACAGCAATATATCAATAATTAAATCTTCCTGTCTGAAAATCTGAATCAGGATAAGTGTCTACAACAAGAATGTTACTTAAAGATTTTCAATGTTTTTTCCAATATATAATTCGTCTGTTGAGAGAAGAAAATTTCTTGTAACCACCAATTATTAGAATAATCAGCATTTTAGTTAAATTTGTTTTACTATTTACTATTTCTATAAACCTAAAATTAGGTTAAAATTATATATATTTTATCGCGATGCAACAGTTACGGATTAATTCTCATTCTTATTTAAAGTTTTTTAATTGAATAAGTCTTTTAATTACTATTAAGCAAATAATTAAAAAACTTATTATTATTTGGAGGTCCTTTTTTCCAAAAATCTGAAAAATATGTGCTAGTTTAAAGTTTAAAATTTTTAATCTTTTTCGATGATTAATAAAGAATTAATTTTCATGAAGCTGAATTTTTCCAGCGTTTTACGACCCACAAAAAGGAAAAATAGAGCTTTTTTTGGGTATTTTTATTCTATTTGGATTTTTATCCGCATATTAATTATTTTTTATAAGAGGGAATTTTTTTTAAAAGATTCATGTAAAATATTCTAATAGTATAAATATATATTGAGTGAAAAGAGATTTTTTCATTTATCCTATACGCTTAGAATCTCAGTCTGGGTTTGAAAAATAGTATTATCAGTCACATCAACTGTTTTTATTTTTTTTGATGATAGACTCGCTTATTCTGAAAAATGATGCCATCATCAAGACATCAGTAATAATACAGTACGATTAAAATCCGATCTTTTTCCTATGCATCTATTAAATTATATTTTTGTGAAAATTTAAAAAGATCAGTGAATATTTTTTTTACGGAGTTTATTGATTTTCCATTAATAATGCGCCTTAAATATGCATATAATTCAGTCTTTTATTATTATTATTTGTAAAAAATAGCTCTCTGCGAATATTTAAATACCTAAAAATTGTAATTTTATGATTTTATTATCATTTCTCAAGTATAAAGCCAAACTGTATAGAAAACAGATCATTTTTTTAAAATTTCACTGTAATCAGCAAATAAAAACACTTCAAATTCAATTTTTATTATATAAATTTTTTTAAAATAAAACTAGGAATATTACCTATAAGTAGTTCTTAATAATAATATCGATGTATAAATTAGAAATATTATGTAAAATGGGCAGGCATTTTGCTGACCATAGGTAAATTTTGTGCAATGAATGATATGATATAATTTTTAGACCATCTTAAAAAATCAATTTAATTATTCTTTAAAAGATTTTCTGCTTTAATGCTCAAAAAAATAATTTATGGATTCTTTTAAAAATATAAAAATTCAGCATTTTATTAATAAAAAAAAGAAATCTTTTTTTAAACTCTCTTACCTTGTTTTATTGGTCTTAAAGTTTAAATCAAAAAAACATCGGGATTAACTCTCAATACCATTCTTATTAATCTTTAAGGTGCAATAGTTTCGAGTAATTTGTTTTTGATATTTTTTGATTAGTTGTTTCTAATTTTTGAAGGTAAGATGAAAATTTAAATAAGTTAAAAATTTTTATGAGGGTCTAATTATATAATTTAAAAAAATTCAAAGATCTGTATTAATTGCAATAAATAAAATATTTCTAATGATTTCTAATATAATAGTATAATATATTTCTAAAACAAATCCACTTGAATTAAATTTTTTCTAAATGTATGAATAATTTTGATTACTAGAATACACAAAACTGAATCATAGAAAAGATTTCTTTAAAAAATTGATTTTTAAAACCTTTTTTTCATATTTTTTATCATAAATACCCTTATTTTTTTGACTATTAACCCCCCCCCCCCAAACCCTACTTATTTTTATTTTTTGTTCTATAGATAAATATTATGAGCATTTTAGATTATACAAAGATCAAATTTTGCTATTAATCAAAATTAAAGTACACTTAAACTTTTGAAAAATCATTCTATTTGACATAAACAAAATCCAAAAAAAATAACTAATAATTTTTGAAATTTTCTTAGCTGATATATAAAAAAATCGATATTAATTCATTAATATTGCAAATATAGTGCGGTAAATTAAGCTATTTTGTATAGAAAAATGATAATAAATTGGTAAAATAATGTCAAGTTATAATAAAATAATAAATAATTGTGATTATTATTTTTTTATTAAAGATGGATAATATTTTTTATATCTTTAGTGATTATAGTCTATAAAATTAGTTGGATTTTTAAAAAATTAAATAAATACAGGCAGAAATTTTTTTCCATCGTTAATTTTTCATTTTAACTGCCAAATTTACCCTCGAGATTTGCGAATTTTTGAGAATCAGGCGGTAATTAAAACATTATTGGATTCTATTGGTTACTTTTAAAATTTTGGTAGCTCTAGAAATAAATATTATAGGGGGTTTCATTCCAATAGACCTTTTTTTTTTGGGCTTGTGGTGTCATTCTTATAACCAATAAGTGGTTTTCTATTATGAATATTAAAATATGCAATCATTGGTTAAAATTTAATTTTTCATAGGTGTTTTTAAATTTTTGAATTTTTATTGGTATAATAAACTATTTAATCCAATAATAAAGTTTTTGACGGATATCAAAAAAATAGCTTCGAAGGTCTAAAAAAAGGGCCTATTTGCTGTGAAAACCCCTATAATATACATTTTATAGTATTTAAAAACCAACAATATAATTTCAGGCGGTGATATTCCAATTTTTTTTCAAAATTTTGGAATGTCCTAAATGTTTAAATTATTAAATTACTTTTTTGGTAGGTCTCTTCAAAGTACCACTTATGGAAGGCTTATGATACAGATTCTAGAATTATCGATCAGCTTAGCTTGATTTAATAGTAATTATATTTTCCACACTCCAAAAATATTTATATTTATGGCTCGGCTTGTAAACAGAGTATTTATTCTAACTAATCATTTCTTTGAAAACTGTATATCAATGTATTATTTAATAATATAACTTAGTTTATCAAATCATCACTAATATTTGTTTAACGAAAGTCACCAAATATCAAACTATTTAAATAACATATATTAACATTGTATTTATATCCACCATCGCCTATTTAGTTCTTTTCGACGCATAAGTATTTTTAAAGTTTATATTGTTCTTAGGTAATATTCTGAAGTTACCTGTTAACCGAATAATAAATCAAATTGAGGCTGGCCAGGTATTAGTTCTTGTTTCGGAATTAATTTAATCATAATTTCTTTTATTTTTTTATAAAAAATAGGATTTTTATAAATTTAATTCTTTTAAAGTTCTAAAACTCTTATGATAACGTGTTCATATACACGTTAAAAAAAGTAAAAGCAGCGCTTTAATTTTAGAATCAATTTAAAGCGATTGTCGAAAAAAAAAGTAAATAATTAGACTTTTCTATATTAAATCCATGGTTCATGGAGTTGCTTTTATAAGCTAAGAATTTTTCTACGTCTTTTTTCTTTGTTAAAAAACAGCTTTTTCATTATTACACAAATAGATTTAGAATCGTTAAAATTATAGCGTTTTTTATATCAAGGTTATCGATGCATAGACTGAGTAATATTTTTTTTGCAGATAGCCATTTCTGGGGTAATGCACGGTATAATTCATAGTATTTTTTTAAATTACAGTATTTTTTTGCTCAAATAAAAGATTTAATAGTGATTTTATGCAAAAAAACATTATTTGAAAGTTTAAGATACTTTAGTAAAACCCCCACTAGTATTAAATGGTATATATATATATATATATATATATAGAATAATCTAGTAAAATAAAGATGGATGATAATTGAAATCCAAAGCGGAAAAGGGAATGAATCCTTTTAAAAGGGTTGGAAGGGGGCATGTGGTTTTTTTTACCGGCATAAAAAAATACTTGCTACTTTTATACTACGGTTTTCAATAGATTTTTAATTGCATTAAATGAAAATGAATGCTATTTGTACGAGTTTTTTTTATTTTCATGCCCTATAAAGATTATTCGCTATTAAATATTAATTATGGATATTAAAATCCTTAAGTTGAAATATTTTAATTTTATTGTGTTGTAATGTTAATAGTATTTTCTCTCCTCGAAATAAATATTGAACGTATAAATTATCTATATGACTAATAAAAAATGTTTCACTTCCTTCATGTTGAATGAGTCCGATTATATAGGTTCATAGATTAAATATCAGATTAATAATAACAATAATAAGCGAGGGAATGTAAAGCAAAGTGATGGTGAGTATCTTATGAGATTTACTTGATATTAACTAACGATATATTACCTATAAAAGTGAGCAGGATATATGATTTTTAAAAGATTCCAAGCCTATTGGTCATATATTGTTCATATCCAAGAAAATACAAGTGGGATATATATCTTATTGGACTAGTCTATATTGCGGAGAGAAGAATAAAAGTTGGTTTTGCGGGATGGGAAGTTAATTGGAAATAAATAAAGTAAGCAATGTGGAGAATTATTAGGATTAAAATTCTCAGGCATCCCCACTTTTGGTTTACATCAATAATAAGATCTTTGTAATTAATAAATTACAATGATGATTTTTTTTTTATACACAGTAAAAATTTCCTAAGTTTAAATTTACATCACTCTCTACTAAGAGGTCGTATCCCATTGGTAGGTGGATTATATTGGATAATAAAAACCGATCGCAGAGTGGTAGATAGGGAAAATTATTTATGTTTTATGAAACATTCATATTTTGTAATATATTCATTTTTTAATGAAAAAAATATTTCAAAGACCAATAATTTAATATCTGTAATTAAAAAGATGGTATAGATTTGAATTCTATGGTTTGGATATTAGAATAAGTTTGTTACTGTTGTTGCTGGGCGAGCAATATTAAAGTGAGATCGACTTAATAAATGCATTCATACTACTCCATTAGGTTTATAAGCTGGAATAATTCCTACATATGACGTCAGGACATAGAGCGTTGCACATATATATAAATATTAGTATCTGTTTAAAAGGAAAAACAAAAAAACATTTTAAACCACCAAAAAAACATACACCCATCCGCTAAAAAAATATCTTTGCAAAATTTCTTACTTTTGTTTTATTTTTTTCAATATTTTCACCTTCAAATTATATAAGATTTCCGCCCATCATTCCCGAGCCAAAAATAGATAAATCTATCTGTAAATAAGTTTTTCCGACTGCTTTCTTTGTCATTACTGGTTAGTTCTTTTTTTATATCTACTTTTTAAATAACATAAACGTAGTTTATCAAAATTTTAGTGCTATTTACAATATTCACCCAAATTAACCCCACATACATGTTATATTCCATCTCCGCTAAGCCACTGGACAAAAATCCAACTAGTTAAAGTGGAGATTGCATTTATTTGTAAATAACAATAATGGGTCCTAATCTACCTAATTGGAAAAAATATTTCATCGTGAACAATTAAATGCATTGTTTATATATCTTAAATCATATACTTATTTATAGACTCCAAAATACTAAATTTGAGATTTCTCTTTATTTATTACAAATTTGATCGCTATTCAGAACACTAATACTCCTTCTTTACTTATCCCTCCCCCTCATCTTTGTATAAGAAAATAAGAAGGATTCGTATTTGGACCATTCGACCTTATTTTTTTAAGGGGTTAGATTTGGGGGAGAGGAGAGGAGTTGGAATATCTAAAGGATATTCGCCATCCCAAACAATTTATAAATGTAACCATCGAATTGTTTTTTTTAATGTGGATATTCGATCTGTTAAAAACAAGTTAAAATAATAATGATGTTTAATGTATCCAAAAGCTTAACTGCATTAGTCACTAACAATTCTTCTTCATTCATTTATATAGATATTTATTAGTCGCTTTAGGATTTCTAGGATAAAGGTAGGAGGGGAGGTAATTTCCTGCTAGCTTGCCTTTTGTAAAGAATCCACACATCATTATTACACGCATCTGCATAAACATCAAACATAATTCACATAATAACAGCATAATACTAAATGTTCGCAAAGAATCCTATTAATAAAACTACACTGGCTCACAAATCCAGTACTGGAAAGTCTTATCATTCTACATTAAATTCCATATCAGATCCTGTGCCATGGTCTACCAAAGTTTACAAGATCGATCAGCTATGTTATGATTCAGTTTTCAAAAACCCAATTGATAGTGCTACTAAGCATCAAGATTCCAAATCATCCAGCTTATCGAAAAAAAATTCCGATAAAAATAAAAGATATAAATCATCTAGCTTATCCAAAAGAACAGTTAAGAAGGTCGATAATAGCGATTCGTCTGATATAAACAAGGGTAACGATACTACCAGTTGCGAGCTGCTTACGGACTCACCGGTATGCAACACAAGAGAAAGTGGCTCTTTAGAAGACATTCTTGTGCCGGACTCTTTACTCTCAAGAGAAATCTTGCAAAAGCCACTAGATCTACCAGGTCTTGACGGATTTGACCATGAGGAATCACATAAAGATTTTTCTCCTACCAATTTAGTGTTCAGCAAAATTTCAAGGAGTCCATTAAAAATTCCACCTCAAAGAAAGGATCTAAACACAAAACCTACTAATCCCGCATTCAAAAGAACTCCTCGACTCAATATTAAACTGAGAAAACCTGTAAAGGGTCAAAATCAGCCATTTTCAGTCGATTTTTCTCCAGCGCAAAATCTCAATGAACGGAAAGATCCATTGCCAACACTGGGTGATTTAGATCCTGATTCTTGCAAGCAAGAGTACTTTAATCAACTAGAGCGCGAAAACAGCAAGCTGGTACATTTGTTTGAAGATCCTGGTTTACAACGGAATAAACCTAGCAGAAAACGCGAGTTGGTTCGGAGATCAACCATAGCTAACTGCAAAAATACCCTACCATCAAACCTTAAAACAACTACCTCTGTCGAACCAAAACATTCATTAAAACCAACTATTTCGTTTAATAAACATAATATAACTCAACAGTCATTCCTTCTCAATACACCATTAGCGGAATATAAGCTAATAAAGTCTATAGGGAAAGGCAGTTACGGCCGTGTGGATTTGATGAGGAATATAATTTCTGGGAAACTATATGCAGTAAAAACTATTAAACGATATGCACCTCATACTCGTCTAAAATCTCATCCTGAATACAAAAAGTCTGTTACATTGGATACTCGTGTTATCCGAGAGGCCAATTTAGGTCTTATTCTGGGACAAATACATCCACATATAACTTGTCTCTATGATCTGAGAATGACTGACACACATTTCTACATGTTTTATGAATATGTCAAAGGACCAACTCTTGCTGAACGTGTCGGAGAGGATGGAATCGATGAAGATCAAGCTAGAAATCTATTCAAACCCATTGTACAAACAATAAGTAAATTCCTCCTTTCTACTAAGTTACCTTTATTTATATTATTATGAACTGTTCTATATTCTAAAAATGTTATTTTTTCACACCATAAATAGAGTTCTGCCACGATTACTCGATAGTGCATAGAGACATAAAACTTGAAAACATATTGATTGACTACACCCAAGATAAATTTAACAAAAAAAAGTAAGTGATTTCTAGAAATAACTACTAAAAATATTTAAAAATAATACCGATATTTTATTTAATATTATCTTCAATAAAAAAATATTGAAATCCATTCATTTCATTTATAGTAAATCAAATGGGAAAGTAAAGGTTATAGATTTTGGGCTGGCAAACTTTTACAGGAAAGATGATCTTTTGCAAACCTTTTGCGGAAGCCTTCCATACACTGCTCCAGAAATTCTTAGGGGCGAGCCATATGTAGGTCCAGAAATAGATGTATGGTCATTGGGTGTTCTTCTTTACATTATGGTAACAGGCAGATTCCCGTTTTCAGACCCTTCAAATCCCAAAAATTTTAGCAAGATTGAAAAGGGCGATTTCAAAGTTCCGACATTTTTGAGTGCTGATATTACACAGCTGATAAAATCGATGATCAACCCGGATAAGAGAAAGAGAGTATCGATTGATCAAGTTCTTGGAAACAGCTGGCTAAATTCCACAGTTGATTCTGATGGAGATGGACTGACTGAAGGGCCCGAATGCTGTGTTTCATGCACTGAATCGAAATCTAGGTCCAATACTCAGAGGATCAAGAATTTGGATAAAGTTCCAAGACTTGACGTGATCGATCCGTTTGTAATATCCGAAGTTTCAGCTTGTTTAGAAAAATCTAAACTTGATGTTTATAATGAAATCAAAAATTACCAAAACTTGATTGATGAGCTACAAGAGTTTGGATGCGATGAGTCACAGTTATTTACAAGCAGCAAGGTCTTGAAATCTCCAATTGTTTCATTTTACTTTTTGGTATCTAAACAGATTGAACTGCATAATTGGTTCGTTTTGAAAAACAATAAAATATCAACCAAGTATAATGAGCAAGTGAAGTCGGTTCCAGAACACGATTCAAAGCGATGTGGGGGTACAGAGAGCACATTCATTTCCAAAATCAGAGAAATTTTCAAGTACCTCCAGCCACAATCTAAGCCGGAGCAAACACAGGGACTCAGAAAACAGGACGCGGTCAATGATTCTAGGGCTGAAAAAGAAACTACAGATGATATCGAAGTTAGAGAAATCGGTGTTCTGGAAAGTTTGCGAGAGAGAATACTAGTACCCAGAGACATGATCCAGAAAACGGGATCATCCAAGCAATTTATGGATAAGTTAAGCAAGTTTTTGCTAATTATGGGGATTGAATACACATTTGTTGCTGGCACTCCCGTATTAAAAGATCATTATGAACCCGAAAACCCGCTAATACTGGGCTGCATAGAAAAGAAGAACCTTTATCATTATATAAGACCATACAAATCTGGTGTAGTTAAGTCGAACTATCAAAACCCGAAAGCTAAGATTGGATTTAAACAGCTTAAACGTATTTGCGGCTATGCATTTGGTAAACTAGAACATCAAAATGCAATAAATCCCAAATATTCAAATGAAGACGATCAATTGAAATCAAATGATTTTGGAAAAGGTACGTCTAAGTGTCCTGATTCACGCCTCAAAAAGAAATATTCTTCCAAAAAATCAATTCTTGGAAGAAAACTTACCACGAAAACGTCTAAAGAGGCATCTCAGACTGACCCTAACCCCCCATTCGAAGAGAAGATGGGTAGTTCATCTCCAGATGCTGTGAAAAACAATGCATCTAGCAGTGGTGGCCTTCCCGAAGGGTTCAGATATTCTACAAGATGGGTTAGAGGGAAACAGAGACGAGTCATGGTTAAAGATACGGTGTCTAAGATCCAAATATCTGATGAGATCGGTTCAAACTTTAGTGAAAGCTTTAGTGATGACGGAGTAAACTATTCTATAGACTCGGGAATAGATGGTATAGATTTCAAGAATCTAGTCCACATCAAAAAGAGAACGCATATAGCGGAAAATGAAAGTATCGCAGAGCCGACAGAACCACAGGACGATATCGTAAAGATTGTTCATGGACCTGTAATTACAACGTCCTCGGTCATTATAGCTCAGTATACTCCAGATTTAAGTCATCTTGGAGAGAAAGCAGGAGAAGAGATTGATGAAATAGGGGAGAAAATATCTACTATATTTAAAATTGAATTGGTGGTGTCCAGAGAGACGGGAATATCGGTGCAGATGAAGCCAAATGGGATCCACAAACCAAAATACTTTATAGTACTGACCCGATTGTCAGGAAGTCCTGTAAACTTTAACAATATTGCAACCAACTTAATCAAATTTACCAGAAAAAACTCTAATATATAGGATGTATGATTCATTTAAAACTTTCCCCTAAAAACAATAGCATGTATTTCATAACAATAGTAATATTAATTGATATCAAAAAATAAAGGATGATTAGAGTATTGAGTAAAATGTGTGCTTTTATTATATAATATTGGGTAATAAGAGAAAACTCTAGTTTATAAAGATAAAAAAGAACGTCTAAAAGTACTTTTGAAGCATCCTCATTGAGAATTCGAAGCTAAACAAGATAATAAAAAGGAAAAAGAGAGTTAGAATAAATTTCACATAATCTTAATAACCAAAAATAATACCATATGAAAGTGGAGGCGTTAGCAGGGGCAGCTCTAAGTAAACAAGGCACTATTCCTCTAAATAGACCAGCTATTCCCTCAGCGCGCACAGTTTTCCTTAGACAATCAACAACACCAAAATATTTACGATCCTTTGAACCCGAAAAGCCATCAGTTTGTATTTTGCTCTTAATGGTATCAATTGGGTAACAAGTGAGCCACATAGCAAACCCAGCAGCAGAACCAAACAAACAAATTTTGATATTGCTAATTTGATCGCGGGGTCTGCCAGTGTTTTTCATTTCATTCTGGACAAGATACTCATAAGCAGAGAAATAAAAACCATAGCCAAAAAATTCGCGAATTAATGTGGGAACCTGACCTTTATATATTCCAGCTAGACCATGGGAAGTATATATCTTTCTTATAGCATCAAAAGTACCAGCGTAGTTGGAAGAAGGGCCATTTCCAGGAGTAGAAGTAGATGGGATGGAGGAGGATTGAACTTGTAAACGAGTTCTTATATGCTCAACAGGCCCAGAAACAACAGAATTGGTTAAACCAGCTACAGAACCAGCTAAGAATAATTGGGAGTTGTCGAGATCTAATCCATTGTTTTTGCTCCGAAAGGAGCGTTTCATATGCTCAAGAGTAAAAAATTGAATAGATACACATAGTCCAACACCCATCAAGGGGCTGGTGGTTCCCTTGTATAAACCCATAAATCCATCGGATTTGATGAGCTTCTTAATACAATCCAAGGTACCAGAGTACAGCTGAGGCTGGGTTTGGAGACGCACTTTTATTGTATCGAAAGGCTGACCAGCGAGTACCTGACCTATGCCGCCAAAAGATCCAGCAACAACATCTAACACGTTTTGCCTTATTGGATTGCTCATATCAGCGCTAATATGGGAATCGGTCATCCCTTCTAGTTTGTTTGAAAGTAGCTAAGAAACGAGACAAAAAAAAAGAGAGAGATCGTTGAACTGAAAATACAAGGGGGTGATGAGAGCAGTGTTTGGAACTAGATTTAAACCTTGAGGTCTACCTAGCAATGCAATTATGACTTGAATTGAGGCTGAAGTGGTGGAATCGGCCAAAGACCTCAGCTACCTCTTTTCTGGCCACATTTTCGGCAAATTCGGGAATGCACATAAACTCTGCCTACATGACCCTGCATCTGGCTTCCATTGGCCACACCGCAATACCTTTGCCAATTGGCTACTACCCATTCTCTACTCCTCCTCTTTGTATTTTTCCACTGAGACAATGTTCTTGGTATCTATTGGCTGCGTGTTGTGCGTGTGATTATTTTATCCCATAGACGGATCCTTACATATAAGCTCAGAGGATTATAGTTTTTTATTGGACATGAAAAACGCAGCGGCTGCCAACAAAGAGCTCTGATTATTCTAATGTGAAAAATCGAAACTGTCAATGCTTATTTTGCGATGGGTTATGTAATAGGATAATGGCGTGGATTATAGCATTATTAACTCTTTCAGGGGCAAGGTTATTTCCTAAAAAAATCAAACATTGCAATGAAAATTATATTTTTAAACACAACTAATTGGGTTATCTAATAGATTGTTAATAGCTTAGTAACGAAATTATAACGGCAATATTTTTCCGCTTACATAATTGTGGTTTTCCATCAAAAAAAACTTTAAATTTAGCTTCAACTAAAAAATGTTTATATACAGTATAAGAGTGTTTTCTGTTACCATTTTTTTTACTAAAATCTCATTATTAATCAATAAGTGTATTTTAAGATCAATTAGCCAAAAAATCCCTTCATTATCAATGATATTTTTTCTTAAGTGCTTTGTAAATAAAAAATCAAGAGTCTAATTAGTGCTGAAATTTCGGCAAGAACTAAAGGATCTACTAAAATGAAGACTGTTTCAAGTGCAACCAATTATTACATAAACAAATTAAATCAGTTGATTATTTAATAGCAGATTCTTCAAAAAAAAAACTGTTCTTAAAAATTAGGATGTTTTCAAACCGAAACACAAAATACTTAAACATTTCATAAATATTTTTAAAAAATCCAAGCATATAGATTCTATGGAATAAAGAATATAAAAAACGGAATGTAATATATAATTTTTTATAACTTTTTCAGAATTTTCCATCTTATCTCAATGAAAATTTATGCTTTAAATATAAAAAAAAATCATATCTATTTGGTGTGATGCTTTAGAGACTTTATTTCAATAAAAGTTAAAACTTTGAATTATGTCTCTTTATAAATACAGTTTTTGTCGAAAAAGTGCTTAATGGAGTTTATTTTGATTAATACTGATAAAAAATTATACTAAACTACTTCAAATAATAATTATTAGGATTTTTAGAAATGATGATATTTTTTTGGGGGTAAAAAATCACTATCAGCACAATCCTTTGAAAAATTGATGTTTTTATACCAAAAAAAAAGAGACTCTTTTATTCTATATAACATTAAAATTAAATTGTTTTTTACTCAATTCAACTAAATAGGAGAGATATAGGTTAAAAATATTTATGGAGTTATATAAAAATTTATTTTTTATCTGTGAAAAGTCAAATATTAAGTCGATTTATTAGAAGGCTAAAGTCAAAAGGTCGAAGCTAAGAAAAAGAGAGAGAGCGAGAGCGAGCCCCTCTCCAAGTAAACTCGGAAAAGTGAAATATTTATACTAAATTAAAAACTATATAAAATATTTGACCATTCGGTCATTGGCTATTGCTGAAATGACATAAAATCATTTCATCCAATAGATTTACTGTTTTTGTTGCACAATGTTATACTTAACCAATGGAGCTGCAAGATATGACATTTGAAAGCTCATACTTCCGAGAATTGATTGGCTGAATCAGTATATCTGATTCTTGGCTGCTATTGGTCGTAACATCATCCACCTCCCCCATCTGCCTGACTTCGATGTTAGTTCTCGAGTTGTACGGCTTTAACTTGCTGACATGTGCTGTGCGTTTATCCGTGTATCCATCTTCATCTGTGTGCTTTAATAAATAGCTGATCTACCTATTTTTTTAGCTATCTGATAGGGTCCGATGTACACAGTGCTGAGCCCAAGAGTATTGTTTAACCCTTCTTTTGTTTGGCGTTTTAAAAGTACCAAATCACCAACTTCATATTGCACTGCTCTGTGGAGTTTATTGTATCAAAGTTCCATCGCTTCTTTAGAGTGTTTATTGTTAGATCTTATGGTTTGTCTGATAGGATCCTATCTGTACCACAATAGCTGTTCGTATGCAATTATACTCAATGGAACATTTGGATTGGCTGGTTTAAGATTGCTAGCTGGAAACTTTGTTTTGCGGCTATATAGAGCTTCGAAAGGTGACAGTCCTAGAGTTTCATGCTTATTTGTTCTGTAGGCGTACAGGTGCATTTCCAAGTGTTCATCTCACTTGTTTTGATCATTAATTGTATAAGCTTTTATCATGGCCTTTAAAGTCTTGTTAAAGCATTCTGTCATCCCATTGGTCTCAGGATGATAAGGCGAGGATAATATTTGCTTAATTCCATAATTCATGCAAAAGATATTCATTAGCTGGCTGGTAAACGCTGTACCGTTGTCACTAAGTAGTTTTTGTGGGCTTCAATTCAGCTAATAAGGCGCTTTCCAGAGTGTCGACTGTAGTTTCAGCTGTTGTGTTGGGAACAGCCACTTCATCCACCCACCGTGTGAGTAGATCGGTTATTACCAGAATATACTTGTTTCCACTTTCTGAGATAGAGAACGGTCCGACAAAGTCAATTGACACCATTTCAAATGGTTCGGATACAATTATTGGCTGCAGTTCACCTGGTGTTTGTAATGTCGAGTATTTTGTAAGCTGGCACGTCTTGCAGGTCTGGATGTAGCCAAAAACGTCTCTGCTCATTTTTGGCCAATAGAAAGTCTGCTTTATCTTTTCCAAAGTTCTTTCATGACCCAAGTGCGACATCATCGTCGTGTCGTGATGTTGATACAAAACTGCTTTGACTAAAGACTTTGGAACGTAAAGTTTTGGATTTCCAAAATCGTAGATGTTTTATAAAGCTTTGTTAATCAGTTTATTATGTTTTAGCTGATTTTTCAAGTGGATATTGATAGGGTCACTGCTGTCCAGACCATCAATTATTTTCTTTGAATTTGGATCAATTTGCTGAATTTTTATAAACTTTTCGATCGGGGGCAATGAAGTGGTGTTTAAAGTATCGTTTTCAGTCGATAGATTTATAGTCGCTTGAGTTTCGTCGTTTTTTCTATCAGTGTCGGAGTAATCATCAGAATTTGCTTCACAGCCAGAGAAGCTATCTTCTAATATGTCCAGCTGTCCAAATCGTGGTATAGTTTTTCTAGGTGTACCTTGGCTTCTAGTTTGTGTTGCAGAAAATTTCGGTGTATCTACCTCCTATTTAAAATCTCTTGATAAAGGGTCAGTGAGTCCATTTTCTAGGCCTTTGATGTGCTTGATGGTATAGTCGTAGGCCTGTAGGGCATAATTACACCTGGATATCCTCCCCCGAGACTCTGGATTATTCAGAGCGGAAATGAGAGCGCGGTGGTCAGTGTTTTATCCGTGCAAGTCCCATTTAAATAATGGTGGAACTTATCAAAACCATAGACGACGGCTAAAGCTTCTTTATCAGAAGTGAAGTAGTTTAGTTCTGTAGCGATGAGTTTGCGGCTGGCGTAGGCAATCGATCGAACAGAGTTGTCAGGCTGAAGCTAGTACAAAAAGGCTCCTATTCCAATGTTTCTTGCATCTGTGTACATTATATACGGCTTAGTAGTATTCGTATGGGCAAGAACAGGAGCAGTTGTCATTACTGTGATAAGAGTATGAAAAGCAGTTTCGCAGTCCGAGTTCCAGTCAAAGGCAGATTCATTTTCCAACAACTTATAAAGAGGCGCGGCAATCTCTGATAGCTTGTCAATAAATGAACCGCAAAAGAATACCATTCCAAGGAAACGGCTCACAGTTGAAACGGAATTCGTTCGCGGGAAGTTCTTCACTGCATCTATTTTGCTTGAGGATATTTCTTGTCCATCGGCAGATAGGGTGTATCCGAGAATTTATTTTTTAGGCACGGCGAAAAGACATTTCTTAGAATTCAATTTGAAACCTTTGTCTTTAAGCTTTTTAAGGACATTTATCAGATGTTGAATGTGTTCAATTTTAGTCTTTGAGTATACAAGGATGTCGTCGGCAAAGGCAGCAAAATATACAGAATCAATGCATTCGCGCAGGGTTCGGTCAATATTTCGCTGGAAAGTCGCAGGTGAATTCGACATTCCTTGCGGCATTACTAAGATCTCAATGTGTTCATCCGGGGTAGAAAACGCTAATGCTTCAATAGAGTTATAATGCAAAGGAATCTGGTAGAAGGCTTTCAAGATGCCTAGTTTTGAATAGTAGCATCACCCGAACAGTTAGTTTAGGATTACATCAATCCTTGGAAAGGGGTATTAGTCTCGAACATTTATCTTTTTTAGTGGTCGGAAGTTAATTACTACTTGTGCACTTCCATCAGACTTTGGAACTATTACAGGATTAGCGGAATAGGGTGAGGAAGATGGTCTTGCGTACCCTGCTTGGTACAATTCTTTGATGTGGTTGCGGAGAATTATTTTTTCCTCGGGAGAATATCTGCGCATTATGGCTCTGATTCGCTGATCTGTCTTCAGTCGAAGTTGGTGCGGAAAGTCTGTTTTAATAACAGAAGGCGTTGGGTTAAAAAATTCTGCTACGTCTCTTAGGATTTCGGGAATTTCAGGATCAGTTGCGGGAAAAAAATCTAAAGCCCCAACGGCAAGGACGAGTGGTGCCCATTCAGTTACTTTAACATTCGAAGGTACCATTGATAAGTAGTCTGATTTATCTTTTTTATTAAAGTTAATTGTCATTTTTACAGGGTCATAATTTATTTTTGCGGCTACAATGAAGTTGGATCCTAGAATTATATCAAATGGTTGTTTGGGCATAACGCGGAAAGTTGTTAAGTATTTAGTGTTTCCAAAATTTATTTCGGCAGACGTAATTTCATCTGTTGTTTTGGACTCAGAATTGTTTCCCATCCTGAGTTTCAGTGGCTTATAAATTTTGCAGTGCAGTCGTAGTCGGTTTGCGGAAGAAGCTGAAATGCTTGTAATTTGTGGCCCTGTATCGAGTAAAGCCGATACAGGTGCTTTAAAAATAGTTGCACTTTATTTAAAGCAGATATCTTCATTAAAATGTAGATTTAGAGTGTTGAGGAGTGCAGGCTTATTATTATTGTCAGGCAATATTTGCAAAGGAATCTGAGTAGCAAAGAGAATACAACTAGATTTTTCCGGCGGTTTGTGAGGTTTTTGGAATTGAGGTTCAGAGTTACTCCTGATTACTGAGCCTCGTCTTTTCCCGATTCTTCAGAAACAACTATGTTCATCATTCTGAATGGTTTTCTTGGTTTCAGGCATGAACTTCGAAGGTGCCCTTTTGTACCGCAATTAAAACAAATACATTCTTTCACGTATTCTTCAAATTTTTTCTTCGTCGAGTTGTGTTTTGTATAGAATGTGGTTGTGTAGAGCGTCTGAAAGGTTTTTTCTGAAAATAGGAATTTGGCTGGTGTCTTCCTCTGTTCGAAGAATATTGTGCGGCAGAAATGGGGAAGTCTTTACCGGTCTGAACTGCGGCTAAATAAGTATCAATCTCCATACCATTAGAACGGTTTGAAGCTGTAGTAAACTTGGCTTGTGAATCTTGCATGTGTGCTTTCAATTGCTGTTCGTGGCTTTCAAAAGACTCGTTTACAATCTTTGGGACATATTTGCTGATTTCGGGGTCAACCTGCTTTCTAAGCATTGCTATAGTAAGTGTGTTATTGTCACCAGCAATCAGCTTGATGGAAGGCCTAATCTTTTGGATGAAGCTGTTGAAGTCCGACTTCATGGTAAGTTTCAGAGTTTCGATTCGTTCTAATGCCTGGTCGGTGGGTTCGAGCTTCCATATTGTCGGATAAGTGAATATTTAAAAATCTGAAAATTTGCAACGTTTGGATCCGGATCGGCGTCATAACACTCACATGCATGCCCCTTCAATGATTCTACTACAAGCGCTCTCTTTTGAAAGTCTTTTAGAGATGGATAGTTTTCGAAAATTTCCAAGACTCCATTTATCCAGAGGTTAGTCGTTATAGCTTTGCCTTCAAAAACAGGGAGTCTGGAAATATTCTTCATTGCTTTTGCGCTGAATTCGGATCCGTTTATCGGATTACTTGCTTCAGACTGAGGAGGATTAATTCTTTGATACAGTTCGGCTTTAAGATTAGCCTGCTCTAATTCAAGCTTCAGCATGGAATTTTCGATAGCAGTAATTTTCATTGTCAATTCGGTATTCTTATTGGATTTGGATTCAAATCTGGATTATAGTAATTCCATATTCGCAAGAAATTCTTGATGTTATTCGGCTGCATTTTGAAACTGAGATTCTCATTGTATTAGTTGTTCTCTGAGCTCAGTAATTTCGGCTTTCTTATTAGCAAAAAGGGCTTCAGCATTTTTGAGTTGTTCTGCGGTTATTTGGATTGATTGATCCATATTTAGTTGATTGGGTTATAAATTTCAAAATATAAAATAAAAATAAAAATAAAACCTGGTTCTCCACCAAATGAAAAGTCAAATATTAAGTCGATTTATTAGAAGGCTAAAGTCAAAAGGTCGAAACTAAGAAAAAGAGAGAGAGCGAGAGCGAGCCCCTCTCCAAGTAAACTCGGAAAAGTGAAATATTTATACTAAATTAAAAACTATATAAAATATTTGACCATTCGGTCATTGGCTATTGCTGAAATGACATAAAATCATTTCATCCAATAGATTTACTGTTTTTGTTGCACAATGTTATACTTAACCAATGGAGCTGCAAGATATGACATTCGACAGCTCATAATTCCGAGAATTGATTGGCTGAATCAGTATATCTGATTCTTGGCTGCTATTGGTCGTAACATCTGAAGCTTTATTTATAAATCGGATCACCTAAATGTTATCAAAGATAAAATCATTGTTGTAATCCATATTATAATTTAAGATATTATATTTCTCAACAATAATAAAACTGTGCAATTTGTCAAAAAATGTGCAAATTTGGAAATAATTTGATACAAAAATTATTATATTGATTATGATTTTATTTTCAATTTCTGCACTTATTTGAAAAAGACCTTATTTATATTAAATGATATTTTTTCTCTCAACAAGAAAATATTTTTCAGTGGTTTAGGTTTATAATTAGTGCGCTTTCAAAAGATAAATATATAAAAATTTCACATATTATTGTACAATTAGTGGTTGATAATAATGTTGGAGGCGCAAAAATATCCGAAAGTCAGAGATCGCAGAAGAGCAACATCTCAAAGAATTATCAATCCATCGTTTCATCACTTTCTACCAAATATATGATAGAAAATCCAAAATTTCAACATCTGTTATATCTCGATATTTTACAGCTTTTTATAGAAAGATCTAGAAAATATATCTTACAGTTGGGTGGTACCCTATTTTTATTAATCCCGTAAGAAATAAGCTCTAAATAGGATCTCAGTGTTTTCAAAAAAAAAAATCGCAGTCAAATCTTTTAAGTATATACTGATTTTAAACCTGGTTATACACCTAATTTAAGATCCTTCAGGTGGAGCCTACCATTACCTAGATTTTCCCCAATTATAATAAGTATAAAGTCAGTCAAGGGCAGATAATCATACTGTAGCTAGGATAATATCATTTTTTTATTCGTCATTTTCTTTTTTTGATATTTTTTTGCGTGATTTTTATTAAGTTATCTTACAAAAATACTCCTTGATGCAAAAAAAACATAATAAAAGCTTATCATTAGGTCAAAAATAATCTAAATTCAAATTTTAACTTTTTCTATACTTACAAAAATGTAAGAATATTCATTTCTGAATTCCTGTTTGATGAAAAAATGCGTATAAAAAGTTATAGAATATACTTTTAATGCTATATTAGAAATATTTTTAAGGTATATATGTCATTAGCTTATGTTTAAAAGAGATAAATATCGATGGTTTTTTGGTTTTTTTTTTAAAAAAATTGATAAAATGGAACTCTTTATATGCTTTTCTTTTAAAAATAATTTGAAAATTGCACATTATTTAATCGCATAATCATGCGAAAAACAAAAAAAGTCTGTAAATCACTATATTATAGTTGAATATAATTATTTAGATTAACTGGTTAAATTTAATTTTTTAATTTTTCTCTTCTTATACTCCTTGATTTTCTTATTTATGATGTTTCTTTTTCTTTTTTTTTATTAATTTTGGAAAAAAATTTATTTGCTAAAGATAATATTTAGATTATCAATTTTTTTAGTAAATAAACATAATTAAAATTCAAAATTCAAAATATTCAAATAATCATATGTTTTTATATAAAAAATATACTCAAAAGTATACATATTATCTTAATATTGATCTTCCATGAGCTTCATTAAGTATCTTTCGCCATAATCACCACAATCTTATTATTTTTCACAAGAAAAAGTCATTTAATTGAAAAAACAAAAAAAAATGAAAGTTTTAACCTATCTCGATATTTAAATGTTAGCTTCGTTTTTTTTAAATAGTCATTTAACTTATTTAGAAAGTTTTTCGTTATAGAATCCTTTGATACCACATTTTACCATTATTAAACAACCAAAACCCAAAATAAATATAGCTGATTAAATTAAAGCTTTCTTTATAAAAAAAATGAATAATATTATATTCACAAAAGTTAGCTCTAATAATTTTTGACCCTCCAATCAAAATTTGTTTGAAAAATATGATTTCGGTGGTTTCAATCGTAAGCTTCTAAGGCTTTCAAGTATAAAAATAAAAGCAATAGATATTTTTGTATTCAAATTCAAATATATTTATTATTACAATTCTTAATGGTCACTATTCATAAAAATCACTGCTTATTCAATCTCTGTCTATTTGTATATTAAATATAAAACAATCTTCATCCAATACCCCTACCTTCAATAAAATTATGTAACGATAAAGATTATCAATTTATAGATAAATATCAATCAATAATATTTATCTAAAACCAAAATATAAAAAGCTCAATAAGTTTTTTTGAAGTTATCTTATCGATAGTATCTTTTTTAAAAAAAATTCAAATATCTTACAAGATTTACATTATAAAATAACAGTCTATATATTTTCTATGTTTTTTTTAAATGAAAAATCATAGTTCAGATTTAATATATCAATATGTAAACATAATTCAGGCTGAAAATCTAAAAAAAAAATCAATGAAAATCTACTGTATACAAATAAAGGCCATTTCTACTGTTTAAATATTTGTTTAAAGATATTTTAGAGTCTTAAGATTTAAATAAAAAAAAATCGGAAATGGATTTTTTTATATTCAATGTTAAAAAATATCTATTTAATAATGTACATTTTACTTTTTTGAGCTTTATTGAAATATCTTAGAATATTGACTATTTTTTATAGAAAAAAACGGTGATCATGACTATTAAAGTATCATATTATAATATCAAAGTGAAATTTTTTTACTTAATAATCATGCTATTATATTATTCAATAGCTTAAAACTTTCTGCAGGTTCGATAATATTTTAAATTTTATAAAGTCTTTTTTTGAAACCCATTCGAATATTCCAATTAGCATCAAATATAATAATAATAATAGAAACATCATTGTTTCAAACGAAATTTTGTAAAGCATGGTTTATCTTCTCTCATGAAAAGATTTTTTTGGAATATGCTACAGGTCCATACTGCTCGTGTTTTTTTCTTTCCAGATACACATAATTCACTTCTTTTTCTTTTTACTTTTATAGGAAGGTGCTTATAATTTGACATTCTTATGTAATCTGAAGTTTATATATTGTTATTTTTTATTTTTGCTGTCCTAAAAGATTTCAATTGATTGATATTAGATAATTTATCGCCGCAAAGTCCATCAAAAATATCAAGCCTAAATTCTTAAATTTTAATTTATTTATTATTTGATAATTTTTCTGAGTAATTTCACTGTATTTTGCAGCATAAAATATTCGAATTGACAATGGTTATATCGATAAAATTAAAAAAAATTGTTTTCCGCCATTTGTGGCTTTTTCTATCAATTTCATAAAATTATTTTCTTTGAACCAGTTTATCAAATAAATTATTATATTTATTATAGTTTAAAGACATAAGAGGAATCAAAACTTTTTTACTTTTTCCATCAAGCTGTTTTCTCTTGGTTACAGATTGAATCCTTGGATTGTGATAATTTGAAATTACATGAATCGGTTTGATATAAATCCAACTAGTTATTTATAGCCTTTATTGAGATCCAAAACAGTCCCATTCATAGCTTTCAAGATTGGAATTTTTCGAAAAATCAGATATATTTTTTACAGTAGTTTTAACCGTTTCGCATGCGTAAAAGTTTTTTTTTTTTCAAATAAATTATAAAGGGGAGATAAGTAAAAAACCTATCAAAAAATATTTTATGATTTTTCGATTTTAAATCTGATATTAGCAAAGATACACTTTAAAAACTAAACCCTTAACGGGATTGTTATCAATTTTTCCTTGATAAATTTAAAAATTCCAACAATAACCCGATTTACAGAAAGAGTTCAAACTTTAAAATCATTCTCAATTGGTTTTAAAGACATATTTTTCTTTTTCGAGCTTCTCCATATGAATTTTATCGTAGATTCATCAACTGTAATAATTTGGGATAGATTAAAATTTTTTTCAAAATTTTCTTTAATGTACTTGATAAAATAATTAATTTTTTTCAATTTTTGTTGAGGGATAAATATTTGTGAATTATTATCATAGTCATCTTAAACATGGATATTAGAGAAATATATCCAAATACTTTCGAGCTCATAAGATCCGAAATAAAATAATCACGGATTTTTGGATCTGTACCCCAATAATCCCTATAAGATGGTGAATTTTTAATTCCCATTAAAACATTTATATCTAAAAATATTTTCGACTCTTCATTGAATATTTTTTTTCAAAAATTTTTTTTCTGTTAAATTCAATTGGCATAATTATTAGAAAAATTAAAAATAAAGTCAAAAATCTCATCTGCAACAAACAGATTAAAAATTTTATGTGGTGAAATATCCGAAAAATTTAAAATAAATTTTAGTATAATAGGATCACCTATAAAGGGGGCTATGTTTTCTCCAATATTTACAATTTTTCTCCAAGATCTAGCAGAAATATCTGGAATTTGGCTATGTTCTCGAGAATACATACTATTCTGAGATTCATAGAAAAAATTTGTCTCAAATAAATTTCAAGAAAATTATTAGAGTTATAAATAAATTTGGTTGTAGATTGAATTTTTTGAAAACAAAATTAATTTTCAAAAGGAGAAAATTGTGAAACATCATCCGATTGAAAAGAAAAATTTTTAACTAAAATGCAAAATTTATTACCAATAATTATCTGTAAAAAAATATATGTATGATGATAAATAAGTATGTTTAACTAAAAATTTATCAAAAAAAGAAAATTTTCTGATACAATTTAAAAAAAACGCAGATAAAAAGCAAAATTAGTATTTTATAATCAATAATCAATAGTAATAGTGACTAATAATAAAGCGATTTAAATAACTAAATGAATCAAATTTTAAAAATTATGAGAGTTGATACGTATAAATAATATAAATAAAATGTTTAATTAAAGTTACATTCAAAATATATTTAAAATAAAAATATTACAATTTTCAAAAAATTATATGCGCTTAGTATAAATAAAAATTAAGATATTTATATAGATAATAATGTCTAATTTTTTCTTTATTTATTAAAATAATATATCTCTAAAAGTCAGAATGATTATTTTAACATGTCCAAGACTTTTATCATTATTATAATACCTTAAGATAGTAGATTCACTCATAATCAAAAAAACATATTATATAAAATTGGAAATACTTTTTACAAAAAGTGACAAATGTCTTGAATTTAGATATACTGGATGTTAAAAAATCGTATATTATTGTAAAATAAACCCAAGCTTAGAAAATTTATTATTTTATATAACCTGTCCAAATTCTGTACAGTGTGTAACAAAATTCTTGGGCTTAGATGTACCAGATGTAAAAAAACATTATATTATTGGAAAATAATACCGCTCCTAGAAATTTAACTTTTATATCAAAATTTTCCAAATTTTGTGCAGTAAGTGTTACGATATAATATTGCACATATTTTCACCAAGAATTTTACTTATGGTGTATTATAAGTAATGGAACATAAGTGGAAACCTGTAGACCAATTGAATAAGTATTGGCCGAGTTATAGCCAATAACAATTATATTGGCTGGATCAAATGTGATCAGCCAATATAATAGAATATATTCAATTGATCAAATAGGATTGATTATAATTAATCAATCCAATAGCAAAGAAGAATATCTATTAACCAATAGATATAAATCAAGGCTGATGAAATAATAGCTCATTATTTCATAGCCAATATTTATATATTTGAAATCATTAGTTTTATATAGAATATAATCTCTCTCTCTTTTCTAAAGTACTATATTTTAAATAAACTCATATTTATACTATATAACTTTTTATAACTTTTCATTGGTGGAGAACCAGTACCTAATCTCCTTACCGCTATTTCGAAGCCATCTCCAACAAACTTTAATATCAAACTCGAATTAAATTTTTATCGCATCAAATCACTCCAAATCGAATCCATATATTTATTTTTATATTTTCTAATTGGATATCATTCTGAATCCATTCTATTTGTATTGTAGATACTATATCAACACGAAACCACGCTGAATCTTTACTTTTTAGTTTAAATATATCTTGCAGCCCATTTAATTGCTTATCACTGAGTAAATAATTTAACTATTCCATATATTATTATATTTTTTTCTCTCAAATAATTTTTCAAATCAAAAAATTTATTTTTTTCGCCCAAAATTTTTTTCGAATCCAAAATATTAATTTCTATTACAATCAAACTGCCTTTAAGAATTTTACAGCGAATACATTCCAGAAAATATTACCTAACCTAAGAAATAATGCAGCAAAACAATCCGATTCAAATTACATCCTAACAAGTCAATAATGCCGAGGAGATATTAGATAACAAAGAGAAAGAAATATCTGAAATCCGTGCCCAGCTAATTCAATTGGAGTCTCAGTTCGTGGATTCTTCAGATGAACACCATCAACTTATAAAAGATAACGACAAATATAAGCTTATGTATGAAACTGAATTCTTGAAATCAACTGATCTTAGTATGGAAGTATCCATGCTCGAAAAATCAAATTTGAATCGCAAAATTGAAGTAGCTCAAATCAAAACAGAATATTACAGGCAGATCAGCGAGTTGAATGATAGCCGTACCAGCGACGATTCTTCTTGTGGTAGATCTACAAAAATTAAAAACGTACCTAAAATCCCAATTTTTGAAGAGAAATTGATTACTTTTGGACGCTGGTTAAAGGGCGTCAAGGAAATATTTGAGAATTATCCAAAACTAAATGATTTCCAGAAGAGAGCATTAGTAGTAGAATCTCTTAAAGGCTCCGCCCGTTATTGTTATGATACTGAACCTGATGATAAAGTTTAATTCTGTAGCGAGCTTGAAATTGCTCTGTCTCGCCAATATGGAAACATGGAATCCACTGGCCACGCACTGGAACGCATCGACACCCTGAGATTGACTACAAATTATGACTTCAACAGTTTTAAAATGCAAATTCGACCAGAAATTAAATTGATAGCTTTAAAAAATCACACGTTAGCCATAGCAATGCTTAGGAAACAAATACTCCAGATATTCGTAAATACATAATGAAAGTCCATGGTGAAACATATGAAGCACATGAGCAACGACTCAAAAGTCATATGCAGGATTCACAAACAAAATTCAGTGGGTCTCAAGCAAACAGAAGTAATATGGACGTTGAGATGATTGGAGCAGCCATGCAGTATCAGGGACAGAATAGTTATGAGCTTCTCGAAAGAGATGGAAATTAATACATGATGGCAGCAGCCCAGTACAGTCGTTACCCAGCTAATAACACAATTCGAACCCATCAAAATCGGTTCAACAACTCAAACAATCGTAATCCATTCCAAAGTTCAACCAAACATCATAGTCAAAGCAATAAGACTATGAACAAGGTTCAATTTGACTAATACATGAGAAACAGTATTTGCTTTAGCTGTTGTACAAAAGTACATCTTCGCAGCATGTGTATAAAACCCGCAAAGCCTTCAAGGTTCATGAGTGTCATTTCACAAGATAGCGAGACGGGAAAAGGCAGGGCTCAGTAAATTGGATTTACTCTAGGCCAAAATCATTAAAGTCTTCTAAACCACCTGAAAAATCTTTAAACAGGCTCTTTTATTCCCAGCTGCCACTAAAAATTCATGAAAATCTTGCCATTGCTTCTGCACCATTATCAACTTTAAACTTACAATTAAATGAAATGATTTGCTTTAAGTTGACTGCAACTATAAACGAAAAAA